>SZWC01007691.1:32911-51029 GCA_023375785.1 Penium margaritaceum | reverse complement strand
GGTTTGTCGTTCAGCCAGTGGAATCCACTCCATGATTGCTCGCTGTGCGTCTGCTTTGGTTTTCAGTAGAAAGGCCCAACGGAAACGGCTGTAGTCGTCTGTGAGTGTCAGTATGTACTGTGATGCATATTGTACGGAGGGGACTGGCATGGGTCCTGTAAGGTCTGCATGTACCAGTTCCAGTGGGTCCTTACTCACATGTTGAGACAAGGGAAAGCTTTGTCGATGCGCTTTACCTTCTTGACAGTCTAGACAAGCTGTCGTCTTTAGACCATGGGGACAGTCTTGGGGGTTTAGACCGTGGGCAGGTTGATGTTTCAACAGATCAGTGATCAGTTCGGTATTGATGTGAGCCAGTCGCCGATGTATGAGGTCTGTGAGGTGTGACTCCGTGCTAGTCATTACATGCGCTTGTGCTCGGTCTGATGGAAAGGCAGGAAACAACGTCAGTCGGTACAGCATGTCATTGTGGAGAACCCCGTCAGCCAGCAACTCCCCGTGTGCACCATAGACCATGCACTTCTGATCGCGCGTAAGTGTGGACATGCCTGCTTGTTTGTCTAATTGCCCTCCCGACAGCAGGTTCACCTTTAACTGAGGGACATACAGGACACCAGTCAGCCACATGACCCCACCAGGCGCTTGGAGCGCAACAGTCCCAATACCCTCAACCCTCAGCACCTCCCCAGAGCCAGTTCGAACCCCATGCACATCATGCGTGGCATACAAAGATACGAACAGACGACGATGCGGAGACATGTGATGTGAGGATGCGGTGTCAAGCAGCCATTCGTGCATGGGCAGTGTGTGTGATGTGGTCACGTGTGTGTACCCAAGTCGCGGACCTGGGTGCTGGGATGTGGCTGAGGACGCTGGCGGGTGCAGATCTGAGGGTGCCCCCTGAGAGTCACCAGTAGGCACAGCCTCCTCCATCGTGTCGTAGACGCGCTGTGCCCATTCGGGCACTGGAGCCGGCGCCGTGGCAAATGGCGCGACGTAGTAGGGCCCGGGATATGCGAATGGCGGTGGGATCAGCTGCTGCTGCTGCATGTACTGCTGCTGCGGGGACACTCCCATAGTAGCTGTTGCAACCGCCTGACCTACATGCTGTCCAGCTAGGTTGGGTCCTCCGGTCTGCAGGGGTGGCAAGTACGCCGGGCGGAACTGCTGCTGCTGAGGCTGCTGCTGCCACTGCTGCTGCTGCCACTGCTGCTGTTGCGGTTGCTGTAGCTGCTGTCTTGCCATCATTTGGCGTTGGGGTGTGGGGCAGCTACGCCAAAAGTGCCCGGTCTGGTTGCAATAGCTGCACCGCTGTGTCTCACGCCCGCCCCAGCGACCACCCCCACAACCGCCGCTACGACCGCCACCCCAGCCTCCACTGCCTTGGGAACCATGGCCACCACCCCCAATGCCACCAGTCTGTGCATAGGTGTTGTGAGCGGCAGCTGCAGCCGCTGCCGAGGTGCTCTGGTGCGCGTATGCGGTGGGTGCAGGAGACGACATGTCACGAGCTTCTCCTTTCAAGATGTCTTCGTAGTTTCGCAGTTCCTCGAAAACAGTGGAGAGATCAATGTCCTCGATCTCGGCCACTGGATGGCGACGAAAGATGTCGCGCCGAAACTCCTTGTACTGTTCGCCGAGGTGAAGCAGCACCACGTCCAACCACTCAAGAATGGAGCAGGGTGCCCCTAGGCCAAGCAGACGTCGGCGTATGTCCATCGCGTCATCCCAGTACTCTGTGATGGGTGCTCCAGGTTTAGGGTACAGATTGCGCAGGCGGTCTCGGAGGGTCACGACGAGGGTCATGCCCTGCTCCTCATGGCGGGCAGAGAGATGCCTCCAAGCATCATGCGGTCGAGGTGCCCCGCTGCGGGGGTCTGAAGGGTCTTCACCCTTTCCTCCAAATCGGAAATGGCGCAATGCGTGTGACTGGTTGTCGGGAAGAGCGCGGAGCAGGGCGTTGAAGGCACGCAGCAAGACTTGAGCGCTTGCGGTGTCCGGGGCCGGTTGGAGATAGTAANCTTCCAGGCCAGAAATTCTCTGCTGCCCAGTTGCGGCGGGGAGAGTTCCCGCTGTCCTAGGCCTAGCTGCGCCATGGCCGCGGCGGTGAGAGTCACGGCCGTTGGATCGCCATTGCCGCCGCCCTCTACTTCACTCATGGTGCCTATAGACTCGCGTCCAGCGCTCCTCTAGCCTTCAAGGAAGTAGGAACGCACTTTCCTGACCTGCCAGTGAGGCGAGATGGGCCGGACAAATTTCGGCAGCAATTCGCCGGGCCCACTTTGGGCCCAGATTTCTGCCGAGAGCCCTAAGCTCTTTAGGAATCCGCCGGGGTAGTCCCTGGACCCTGCACAGCAACCCCAGCCACCCCCGCCGCCTTGCTCGACCCAGGAGACGCGGGTGGACACTCCGGGGTGAGCTAGGGAAGGGCGTGGAGGATGGGAGCGTCACTCACGCCCTCCCTTAGGCCTCTACGGTGTGCGCGATGGCCTGCTTGGCCTCGCGCGCAGTCCCTCGACGCCTTCGCCGCCCTCTTGTGGCCTGCGCGTCCTTCTTCAACCCGCCGACCCTCGCCAAACTTGCGGACCTATGGCGGCCGCCACTGTTTTTGGCTCCTACGGTCAGCTCCTTAGGCTGCTTCTTAAGCTGCTTCTTAGGCCCAGGACATAGCTCTGATACCATGAGAATGCAGCTGCGAGTCTAACGCAACAAGCGGCACTGCAAATGGTGGTCAAACGGCCATGGTAGGTCCAGATCTAGTTCACGGCAAGCAAAAAAAGGTACAAGTCCCCTAGTAACAAGCAACACCCTTGTTGCGGGTGAGGCTCGCTAATCGAGCCTCACCCATCGGCCGGCGAGCGAAGCCCGCCGGCCAACAGCGAGGTCGAGGGCGAACTCGGCCCTCGACCCGGAAACGACGTGGCACTGGCCGCACCTACCCACGAATGGCCAAATCAGGCCAGATTTTAGCAAACCTACTTTAGTCCTAAGAAACACCTATCTGGAGGTCTCGATTAGGTTTGTTAAGCAAGGTGACAGTGTAGCCTAGTGCAAATCGAAGGACTCGATTAGGTTAGGCAGCAGGCATGGGCCGACGGCCGGCGGGAGACATGACGCGGCCAAGGAAAGGGGAGGCCGTGCGTCGTAGGACGTCTCCGGGTCTAGCGTGGATCACCACCGGCCGCCGGGTCCGCATGCACTGCACACCCACGGCCACACACAAGGCAAAGATATATACACGGGGTTATCAGGAGGAAGAGCTCGTATGCTCAAGGCATGATAATACCACAGGCAGCCATCGCGGTGAGGACGTCCTTGGAGTAATGGACAAAGACGTCGGAGAACGGATGGGTGGTGTCGCACTTGATGATCAGGACTTCGGAGAGAGGGGGTGGCGCTGCGTCTCCGAGGCGGCGCAGGATGTCCTCTGCACACTGCCAGTAGGAGGTGATCATCTTGGTCTCTCCCATGTGAAGGGAGTTGAACTCCCAGATCAATCAGCTAGTCTCGGTGTCACTGGACAGGCGATTAGGGCGCGTGAGTACGTGCCACACCGCTGCCTGGTCAGGGAGAGCGCCAGTGGTGAGGTTGCCGAGGAATGGCTCGAGGGCGAGACGCGCAGTTGGAGGGGCCACAGGGACGAGGGAACGTACGGCGCGACCAGCGTCATTCACCTGGTCGGCCTGGGTGGATTCAAAGGGTAGGACATAGTAGGGCCACAAGCCCTCGTCCTGTGCCCAGATCCGAAAATTGAGCTCCCAGCTCCGGAACTGGTTTCCAGCCTGAAGCGGCGGCGGTGGGGTTTCAATTCCTTTGGCCCGCAACCAGCATCCAGAGTGGGGCCTAGGACTGACGTCACCATCTGTTGTTAACACTGAGTGTGTTGTTGTGCCAAGTACTGTGTGGCATAGGAAACCGCAGGGCTCGCGTACCCAGGTGGAACAGAAAGTTCTTGCTGACGTTGCTGCTATTGTTGTGGCGGCTGCTACTGCTACAGTGGCTGCTGATGCTGTTGCTACGGATGTTGTTGCAGTAGCGGTGTCAGGAGCTGTAGTGCGGCTAGCTGTTTTGCCAGCGTTGCGAGTTGCTGGTGCAAAGCGGTGATCGGATCTGTCATGCCAGCATGACCTACGACAGAGCGTGCGGGGTGTTGGTGCTTCTGCTGCTGCTGCTGCTCCTGTTACTGATGTTGCAACTGTTCTAATGGCTGCTGTTACTGCTGTTGCTGCTACTACTGCTATGACTGTTGTTGTTGCTACTGCTGTCGCGGTTGCGGCTGTTGCTGCTACTGCTGCTACTGCTACTGCTACTACTGCTGTTGTTGTTGTTGTTGCTGTCGATCCTAGTACTGTTGCAGCAGTCACAGCTTCTTCTACTATTACTGCAGCTGCTACAGTTGTTGCAGAAAGGGGGGTCCTCCAACAGAGGAGGACCCTTTGTCGTTCTCTGCCATGGTGTTTTGTTTCCCCTCCTTGTTCCCCTTTTCTTGTACTATTGATATCAGCAGTGACGTGAGCAGTGACGTCAGCCTAGGATGGCTAGCATCAGCAGCCGCTACTACGTTATCTGTAGGTCTGCTGTTGTAGATTTTCTTTATTGTTGTTGCTAACATCAGTACTGATGTCAGCTGTGACGTCAGTTGAGGATGGCTGACGTCAATAGCAGCTGCTACTACTACTGCAGTTGCTGTTGCTGCTACTGCTGCTGCGGCTGCTATTATAGTAGCAGATGTTGCTATTATAGCAGTAGCGGCTGTTGCTGCTGGTGCTGAGCGGCTGCGTGCTGCTGTGGCTGCTGTGACTGCTGCAGCGGCTGTGGTGGTGGCTGCAGCCGCTACAGGGCCACCTGCAGGGTGGGGGATTTGTTTTGCGTATTTTCCCTTTTTCTCTCTTTCTTTACTTCGTTCATCACAGCGAGCTCGGTACTCACTGTGAGCAGCCAGCTCGCTGCTCCCTGCTCACTGCGAGCTGCAAGCTACAAGCTACAAGGAGTGAGCTCGCTGCTCGCTGCGAGCAGTTGCAGTTGCTAATGTTGTTGGCTGCTGCTGGCTGCTGCTGTTGCTGCAGCTAGTTGCTACTATTGCTGCAACCGGCTGCTACTGCTGCTCGCTGTTGTTGCGCATTGCTATTGTTACAAAATGCTGCTGCTATAGGCTGCTTTTGTTGCTTGCTACTGCTACGAGTCACTACACCTCGTTGACGTCGCAATGTGCGTCGTTGCTAGCAAGTGCCTGACACGACCTGCCGCTCACCTCCTCGCGTCACACGTGGGGATCAGTGCTGCCGGAAAAAAATCCAGCAGCATTTCCCCTGGCCGAGTAACCGTGGGAAAATATCTGATGCCACCACCAGGCGGGTCAATGCTGGCAGGAAAAATCCAGTAGCATTTCCCTTGCACTGGTGTGTATGGGGGTCCGTCGACATAGTCAGGAACCCGTACGCCAACTGTCTGCTGCTGCTACACTGCTCTAGCTCTGATACCAAGCTGGAAACTATTCTAAAGTGCAGGTTGGGGCAGTTGCGTTGTTGATGCAACGTGCGGGCTTCCACACTTGTTGCTTAGTCTGTTGCCCCCTTAGTCTGCCGCTCTAGAGTCTAAGTCTGAGTGCTCTGGGTTTGTTATTTAGAGATGCACGTGCCAATGTTAGCGCTAGAAAGTAGCTGAAAAATGGCAGTGACTGATTGAGAAATAAGAATGAGCAACAATGGCAGACCCCTCCAAATTCTAGCTCCCTCCCAGCTCTATAGAGCTTGTTACTCAGTTTCTAAGCCGATCAGAAATTAGACCTATTTTCTGGCAGGCAGAGTTTTCTCGGTGAGCCCTGCCAGACGGCCTACAGCCCAAACCCGGGCGCCGTCTGTCTTGTCTGAAAACTGGACCATACCAAAATACGCACGCTGCGAACACAGTCGTGCGGTTCAGAATCAACTAGAAAAATAACAGTGAGGAGTTATGGCTGCCTAAACCCAGGCAGCATCTACGCTAATCCCTAATACCACCAGTGCTAGAAAATCATGAAACTTGGACCCTAGGCATGACATAGCGCTCCAAACGCAACAGTGCAGTCAAACACGGTGATGGATGTGTGCAGACAGGATATGCAACGACAGTGCCTGCCGGCGGCACGACTGTCGAGGAGGTCTACCGATGGAGCTGAGCACGTTGGAGGGAGGAGGCTCCAGTAAACTACATGTAAGCCTCAGCGTGCGTCGCCTCCACTGGACGACACTCCGTCAGCGTCGCGTCTCGCCGTCATTCATCTGCACGCCGATGTACACAAGCCGGGAGGACACAATAGAGTACAAGTGAGAGATGTGAGACAAAAACGAACACATCATGTCCAGATGTGCGTGAGAGCGGAATTGTTCGTTCAGCATGTTGTGATTAGCATTGACTGATCTAACATTGGAGAGACACATAGGGAGACATGCATCCACATACGCTCCTGGTGTTGAAGTTCGTTGGCCACTCATAACTCTATGCCCTCTTGCCTCCCACATTCCTCACACACTCATGTACAGATTGAATGACCATGGTTCTGCCTGGGGAGATGGCTGAAGCGACCATCCTGACTGGAGCCGCCAACGCCCTCAAGCTGTTGTTGGACCCAGCGGCACTGTCTAGCGCCAATGTTACCATTACATGACTCTACATGATTCTCTATGACTCTCTGTGTGATGCGGTAGATGCTAGGGCCGTACACTCTCATTGCCGTGCCTTGCATCATTTTATCTTGCCCTACTTGTGATGGGGGAGCTGCATATTTCCCGGGTGCTGATCCTTAGGGGGCCACCATGCCGGTCTTGACCGTGCGTTGGTGAGTAGCCGCCCTCGGTTATTCCGAGAGGTCAGGCTCGAACCCCGGGTGGCGGCACTTGCCCACTCGAGCTCGATGCTCGTGGTGAGCAAGTGCTCACCGGTACTTCTCGCTCTCGCCCCCTTGTACCTCTTGTCTTGGTTGGGTGCAAAAACTTCAAGTAAAGTTGCCGCATCCATGGCGTGCACCGTGCATCGTGCGTTGTTGCTCTCACCCGTCCCACCACACGTGGTCTAACCAAGCAACTTCCTAGCAACTACTGGTATCAGGGCAGTGAGGATCCTACCACACCGCTCGTCGATCCTGGTCCTTGATCTCCCGCGGCCCACGCCTCTCATGGCCCGTTCATTTCCTTAGCGGACGTTCTTCGCCGCCGGCCGTCTCTTCGGCCTGGAGCAGCAGCACAGTTAGACGATGCTGCCCTCACTCATTGGCAGCCCATTGCAGCCGCTCTCGCTGCCCCTCTTGGCTGCTCTCGACTCTTCGAGATCATCGGGTGTTGTACCGCCCGCCAGCCCGTTCTTCGCGGCCTCCGCTGCCCTGAGCTTCTTGCTAGCTCCCGGTCCCTGACCTCTCTTGCAGCTGCTCTCAGCCGCTCTCCGTTCTCAGCAGTCCCTCTCGGCTGCACGGGGTGGCCCTTGGGTTCCCCATCACCCTCGGGTGCCCCTCTCACCGCTCTCGGGCTCTTCGCGACTCTCCGTCGTCCCTCAACTGCTCTTCGGTGCTACCCACCCTCAGTTGTTCGCTGGGCTGCTCTTTCAGCCATCTCTTCTCTCCCCGTTGTTGTCCGCAACTGCACTCGGCTTTCCGAGACGACACTTCCGCATCTCCAAGCTCTGCGGGCAACCCCGCGCACCCTCACGGCTCTCTGTGCATCACCGTACATCTCAGCACACCACCGTGCCTCTGCACGTCCCTCTCATCTCCACAGTCGCCATCCTGGATTCACCGCCCCTCGACGGACCCCCCGACGAGGAGCTTGACTCTCCTCGGACAGCTGCACGTCACGCTGACGACGGGTGGGAGGACCCAAGGGACCACGACCCCCCGTCACCACCAGACTATGACACACCCCTCTGGTTTCGCATGCTTGACTCAGACTACTGGCGAGGTGATTTAGAGAGGGAGGCTGCTGAGCACGAGGAGGAAATCAACCGGCAGGTTTACACAGCGGACAATCTGCCGCCGTCCCCTCCTCGTCGTCGAACGATGCAACCCACAGCCGGCACCCCACCTTTCACGTCCCGTCTACTGCCAAGACCACTGCCGGTCCATCTCCCGCCACCGCTACCTCTGCTCAGACATCACCAACCCCAGGGGTCCCTGGCGTCATCCCTGTACTTCCCGTGCATACAGATTCCATCGGCTTGGCTGTAGCCGTGCTTGACGCAGTAGCAGGGGCGGCTGCAACCTTCGCTGCCACTGCCCGTGCTTGCAGGGCGCCCACTCAAACGGCCGTCGGACGTGCAGCAGACGCATACGCCCACGCTGCAGCCTCTCTCACACTGCTTGCAGTAGCAGCAGCAAACATTGCTACTCAGGTCACTGCAGCAGCAGCTTCTGTCGCAACTATAGCCTCATCTGCAGCTGACGCTACTGCAGCCGCTGTTGGCTCCATCCACGCCTCTACCGCATCTGCCGTTCTGACTCCCACAGGTGCTCCATGGGAGCTCACTCCACACGTCACCACAGGGGTTCTCGTTGCTTCAGCGTCTGTAGCAGTGGCCGGAGCTACGGTCACTGGCCTCCTGTGCCTTACCGTGGCGGTCGCAGGGTGGGTGGCAGTCCTTTTTCTCCTCAGCAGCAGCCGTGGTGGCTCTCCTCTTCGCTCTACTACCACGTCACCAGACTGGTGAGATTCCCTCTCACCCTGACTTCTCTCTCATCTCACCTCCTCTCCTCTCTTGTCAAATTTCTCTCCCTATTCCTGACGCCCTAGCTCTCCCACCATGCCAGGACAGGAAGACAAACTAGAGGCCCTCCAGGCCGCCCTTAGTGAGGCCCAAGATGAGCGCCGAAAGGCGCAAGATGAACTGGATCGTGAACGCGACGCACAGCAGGAGCTAGCCGCCTCAGTAGCTGCCCTAGTGTTCGAGCGTCTCCGCTCTATCCCATTCTTTGCTCCATCCATTCCTGCTGACAAGTCAGGGTCCACAAGTTCATCAGCCCCACCAGGGGGTGGGGCAGCCAACTCCTCCTCTTCCTCTCCCTCCACTGTAGCAGTCTCTGCTGGTGCTGCCCCACCAGCACGCCAAAAGGATTTTGAAACGCCGCCGCCTCACTTCACCTCAAAGCTCACCTTCACTTCTTGGGAGACACGCTTCAGCGCGTGGGCTCAGGGTGAACTGCTGTGGGAGTACTACTCGCCTGCGAAGCCGCCGTTTGTCCCCCAGCCAGCGAAGGCGGCCCGTGCTATACGGGCACTCATCAACGCCGGTCCCGAGAACCTCCTGGATGACATCGGTACGTACAATGCTGATCCCATCAGAGGCATCACTGCTGATCCGGTGGGAGCTTATGCACTCATTCGACGTCGGAAGACAATCACTGGACACGTTGCTTAGAGTGCTCTCACCGTGCAGTTCAACACCCTACAGATGCGGGCAGATGAGACTGCATATGAGTATTGGGCGCGCAGTTTGCGCCTGCTGAGGGACCTTGGGAAAGCTGCCCCAGGTCCACTCTCTGCCTGCCTTTCTATTGTCGCTGGCCTCATTCCTGAACTGTCTGATCTCTACCTTCATGTCTCCCAGGCCGAGCTAGAGCGTCTTGCCTCTTCGCCTGTCCCTGCCGATGCCCCACCGGGCTTTGGCCCATTGTTTGACTTCACTGTTGCACGTCTCACTGACTGGTGGAACTCCCTCCAAAACAAACGCATGCATCGCGCCGCCATTGCAGCAGTCACTACATCCTCACCCCCTTCCTCCACTGCAGCTTCTTCTGCTGCCTCCTCCTCTCAGGCTTCTGTGCACTCCACTCAGGGTGCCTCTCGCAATGGGGGTGGTAACTCTGGCTCCGGCCGCGGTGGCGGTCGTGGAGGCCGAGGGCGTGGGGGTGGACGGGGGGGCAAGCACTCTACCTCACCTGCTGCCTATGTCACTTGTTGGAACTGTGGTGCTACTGGGCACTCTGCGCCCAAGTGTCATGCCCCACGTGACGATGTGCGCCTTGCATCCTCCATGCGTGCCCACTGGGCGTGCACCGGCGTCACATCCTCCTCCGCTGCTGCCGTACTGACTGTCTCATCCTCTTCCTCATCCCCATCTGCCTCAGCCCTCACTACCACACTTGCTCCTCTTCAACAGACACCGGCCGCATCCAGTCCCTTGGGCTGGGTGCCACCACCATCTGGGCCCTACTACGGGTCCCCGTCCTCCCACTACTCTGTCCCTCACTGGACTCGTGATGACAGCCACTACTCTGACCGCTCCTCCGATCGCTCATCTGAGCGCTCCTCTGATCGCCGCGATGAGGAGCGCACCCTTGAGTGCCGCCTGGCCGAGCTGCTTCATCTTCGCACTCAGGGAGGTGAGAGTGTGGGTGGCCAACCCCTTGCTTTGTCCTGTGCGTCTGATGTTACCCTCCGTGGCTCTCCCTCTGGTGGTGTGCAAGGGGAAATGCCTGATGATCGTGCTTGGATTGAAGAGTGGCAATCTCACACGTACCCCTCACGCCTCGGTCATACATCTTCCTCCCTTCATGGCACTGTTGCTGTCTGTCTGGTGTTGCCCTCCACTCGTGCATCGTCTGGCCTCTGGATCATTGACTCAGGGGCCACCCATCACATGACATCCTGTCGTTCCTCCTTCATGTCCCTCGGACCCGTTCAGTCTGTCCGCTCTGTCCGAACTGGCTCAGGCCAGCTTCTTCCTGTCCAAGGTGTTGGTGTCGTCCGTTTCGTTGGTCCCGGGGGCACTGTGTACCTCCCCGACAACTTGTACGTTCCTGACCTCGAGGTCAGTCTTCTCTCAGTGACCACCCTTGACGACCAGGGCATGGACTTCTCGTCCAGCCGCGGTCTTGCATCCATGTCCCTCCGGTCCTCTGGCCGTGTTGTTCTGCGTGGCATTCGCTGTGATCGCTTGTTCCGTGTCCCTCTCACGCTGCCCTCACCTTCCGCTGCCTCTGCCTTTGTACATGTTGCCCCCTCTCTGTCTCCCGACCATGCTGAGCTCCTGCATCGTCGCCTCTGTCACATTCACACGGCCGCGATCCAGCGCCTTCTTCGCCTCCAGCCTGCTCATGGCCTTGACCCTGCCACGTTTCCCCCTCCGTGCACGTCCACCTGTCTTGACTGTGCCACAGGCAAAATGCACCGCTCTCCATTCTCCACCTCTGAGTCCACCACCTCACATCCTCTTGACCTAGTGCATGCCGATGTCATGGGCCCCTTACCCCAGGATTTCCTGGGTGGCATTGGTCGGTACGTCCTGTGTCTTACTGACGACTTCTCTCGTTACCGCTGGGTCTTTACTCTGCGGCACAAAAGTGATGTTGCTGACGTCATTGAGTCCTGGCTCCCTCAGGCCGAACGCGCATGTCAGCGCTCCCTGCGTGTATTCCGCAGTGACCGTGGTGGTGAATTCTATGGTCCCACATCCCGCTTCCTTGAGTCTCGCGGGGTGAGGCTTGAGTCCACCGCTCCCTACACTCCCCAACAAAATGGGGTGTCTGAGCTCTGGAACCGCACCCTTGCTGACGATGTTTGTTCTCTGCTCTCTGCCTCCGGACAGTCTCCTCTCTTTGCCTTTGAAGCCATGTCCTACATGACGTGGGTCTGGAATCGCATCCCACATGGACCTCTTCCTCGCACTGTCACCCCCTTCGAGCGATGGACTGGCCGCCGTGCTGACCTTCGGCTTGCCCGCGTTTGGGGCTGCCTTGCCTCCGTTTGGGTACCCTCCGACCAACGCGATGGCAAACTGTCTCCGCGTGGTCAACTTTGCATCTTTCTGGGCGTCTCTCCCTTCTCTAAAGCATGGCACTTTTGGGATCCTTCCCGCTGTCATGTTGTTGAATCTCGTGATGCCCTCTTCTTTGAGCACCTGTTTGAAGGTGACGCTCCCCGCTTCGATGGGTCCCTCGCTCCGCCTCTTCGGGGTGGGGGTGTTTCTCTGCCCTCTGGGCCAACTCTTCCTCCCTTGGTACGTCCCTCGATTCCCCCTGTCTCACCTTCTGCTCATCTGGGCTCTCCATTGTCTACGTCCCCCTCCCCGGCTTCCTCACCCGTCTCGGGTCCCTTGGACTCGCCCAGCACCTCCAGCGCCCCTATCTGCTCCCCTGCCGGCTCCTCCTCCTCTCCCACTCTTGGTGCCATCTCTGAGCCTCTTGTTGCCTCGGAGCCCCCTGTTGCCTCGGAGCTCCCTCTTGTCTCTTCCTCTCCCTCTGGCTCGCCTTGCTCTGTTGCGCCCTCCTCCTCTGAGCGCCCCCCGTCCATTCCTCCAATCTCACCCTACACTCGCGGTGGTCGCCTTCGGGCTCTTCCCTCTCAGTCTCACCCGGTTGTCTCTGGTGACCCTGGCCTCCGTGCCCTTGGTCTCACTGCCTCTGGTCTGTCTGTAGCCTCTTCTGTTGTCCATCCCAGCACCGCACTTGGCTACTCTCTTGTCGAACAAGAGTTCCACTCCGCGGTGACCTCATCCATTGCCGGGTATGTAGCCTCATGTTTTGCGGCTGCCGGCCTCTCACCTCTCTCTCCCAAACCGTAGACTGTTCAGGCAGCCCGTGGTGCCACTGACTCCCTGCTGTGGGAGCAGGCCATGAAGGCCGAGCTTGATGCACTGTCTGATCATGGCGTGTATGAGCTTGTTGATCTCCCACCCGGTCGCAAGGCAGTTGCCGCCAAATGGGTGTACCGTCGCAAACTGAATCCAGACAACATGGTTGAGCGATACAAGGCTCGTCTCACGGCCAAGGGGTTCTCTCAAATCCCAGGAGTGGACTTTGATGAGACCTTTGTCCCAGTCGGCCGCTACACCACAGCCAGAGCTCTACTCAGCCTAGTCGCACAGCATGACTGGGAACTTGAGCAGATGGATGTCAAAAACGCCTTCCTTCATGGCAAGCTCGACGAAGAGATCTACATGGTTCAACCACCAGGCTTCTCTGATGGCACAAACCGGGTTTGGCATTTGCGCAAGGCCCTCTATGGTCTCAAGCAGTCTCCACGGTATTGGAATCAAGAGATTACAGCCACCCTTGAAAAGGGAGGGTACAAACGGAGTGCAGTGGATCCAGCCCTCTTTCTCGGGCCCCCCACCAAACCACTTGTTGCCATTCTTGTGTACGTGGATGACCTCCTCATTGCCTCTCCCGATGTCGCGTCTGTGACTGCCGCCCAATCCCTTCTGCAAGCGGCATACAAGATGAAAGATCTTGGTCCAGCCCGTGTCTTTCTAGGGATGGAGTTGGAGCGTGATCGTGCACGATGGGTCTTGCATGTGCATCAGGCTGCATATGTGCGTAGCCTGGGGGAGCGCTTTGCGCCACTCCTTACCTCGATTCCCACGGCGTCCACTCCCATGACGCCTGCCGGGCAGTCTCTCTTGAAGTCACTTGATCTCACCAAACTGGGGGAGGCAGTGGATACCAGTGACTATCTCCGAGTCATTGGCTCCCTAATGTACCTCGCCACGACTACACGTGCAGATGTTGCCTTTGCAATGAACTTCTTGTCACAGTTCTCCCAGTGTCCCCGGGAGCGGCACCTCGAGGCAGCCCTGCGAGTGGTGCGGTACGCTCTCTCCACCCCCCGTGTCGGACTGCTCTTTCATGCACAGCCCTCTGTCGTAGTGGATGGCTTCACGGACAGTGATTGGGCGCATGATTCTGATGCTCGCAGCCGCACGGGATACATCTTTTTGGTCGGTGGCACTGCAGTTTCTTGGAAAAGTGGCAAGCAAGGGTGTGTGGCACGCAGCTCTGCTGAGGTTGAGTATGTCGCACTGGGCGTAGGCACTTGTGAAGCTGTCTGGCTGTGTCGCCTGTTACAACAGCTACGTGTACCCATCCGCTGCATCACTCTGCGCTGTGATAACCAAAGCACGAAGGCCATTGCAGAAAACAGTGGCATGCATCATTCACGCACCAAACACATCAATGTGGAGCATCATTTTGTTCGTGAGTGCATTACTGCTGGCATTGTCCAGGTCGCTTGGGTGGATACACGGTCTCAGAGAGCTGACTTTCTCACTAAGGCCCTCAGTCGCAATGTCTTCAAAAGTGTTGTTCACTCTGTGGGTCTCATCAGTTCGCATGAACCAGGTTCATTGCTTGTATTCCCTCTCTGTGCTCATCGCTCGTGACCACTCTCTGTATGTATGTGGGTTGCTTGTCTGCGGGTCATGGGGGAGTGTTGAAGTTCGTTGGCCACTCATAACTCTATGCCCTCTTGCCTCCCACATTCTCCACACACTCATGTACAGATTGAATGACCATGGTACTGCCTGGGGAGATGGCTGAAGCGACCATCCTGACTGGAGCCGCCAACGCCCTCAAGCTGTTGTTGGACCCAGGGGCGCTGTCTAGTGCCAATGTTACCATTACATGACTCTACATGATTCTCTATGACTCTCTGTGTGATGCGGTAGATGCTAGGGCCGTACACTCTCATTGTCGTGCCTTGCATCATTTTATCTTGCCCTACTTGTGATGGGGGAGCTGCATATTTCCCGGGTGCTGATCCTTAGGGGGCCACCATGCCGGTCTTGACCGTGCGTTGGTGAGTAGCCGCCCTCAGTTATTCCGAGAGGTCGGGCTCGACCCCCGGGTGGCGGCACTTGCCCACTCGAGCTCGACGCTCGTGGTGAGCAAGTGCTCACCGGTACTTCTCTCTCTCGCCCCCTTGTCCCTCTTGTCTTGGTTGGGTGCAAAAACTTCAAGTAAAGTTGCCGCATCCATGGTGTGCACCGTGCATCGTGCGTTGTTGCTCTCACCCGTCCCACCACACGTTGTCTAACCAAGCAACTTCCTAGCAACTACACCTGGTCAATGTGGTTTTCTTCATGTTGGTATGTCTAGCTAGGAGTGATTGTGTTGAGTTATAGGGTGCTGATCCTACGGGGCCACACTCGTTGTTATACCGAAGTGTGAGAAAACCACGGCAACATTTTGCCGACCAGTTCGGTTCGACCCGGGGTGGCGGTCGGGTTCCATGTCGGGTCACTCACGTGGGTGACCCTGTTGACCGGATGCTATGACCTCGCTCATTGGTGGCTCCCTCTGTTGTTGCTAACTCTTGCTAAACTTACCATACAAGGAGTCTTGTGCCTTGTCTTTCATGCCGCCATGGCCTAGTGTGCCCTATTGCATGCTAGGTGGCTTACGCCAACAGCTAGCACTACCTACAGACAATATTAAACAGCATGGGTGTGCCACGGCACAGGGGCTAGCGCATGAGCAACTGCAGGTGCAGATGCCACCAGGAAATCGGGATCCTCTGTGTTCATGAGCAACTGCAGGTGCAGACGGCACAGACAGAATCTGCCTTTGGCTGACCACGACCTTTGCTAATCCCTTTCCTTTCGTTGGGGAGATTTAAACTTCGAACATCAGATTGTGCACGAGATGGCACTCAAAGACCAATTCCACACTTGGTGCACACCATTGCGCATGACAATGTTGAAGGTGAATTTGATGGATATGAGAGTGCCAGAAAGTGACAAAAATAGGTTGCTCGATAAAAATCATCTGGCATGACATTTGCATAGAGGATGTTTCACAGGTTCTAACGCACTTTACGGAACTTGATTTGGAGTCCGTTTGAGTGAGATATGGATTTCTAAAGTTTGGAGATCATGGGTCGGGTTCAAGTGACGACCTGAGCACTTAGAGCTCAAAAGGCGGCAGGATTATTGGCCAAGACGGCTGAGAGCGGCCTTCAAGGAGAAAAGATGGCTGGAGGACGTCCAAGAGACTTCAACGAAGGACCAGTCCATGATTATTAGCCGTGCAGGCCGTGCGAGACATAATTCTCTTGTGTGACAAGGTGACTGCCGCTCATCCCGCTAGGCTAGGAGTGTGCTAGAGGGTGAGCTTTGACAGAGAGGATCTCAGTGCTCCCTTAGCCAAATGAGGCATATAAGGGCTTGTTAGAAAGCTGTGATGATGTACTTTCTCACTCAAGAGTCGATTCAGACATTTGCGTTCTCTGCAGATCTACATTCGCTTCCGTAATTTCTTTCTGTGCAACCTTCAACTCCCTCTCACAAACAGTTGGTCCTGCCTAGGCGGCTCTTAGTGAGCCTGATCACCTCCCTGAGGGTTGCCCCAGTTTCCATCAGAATTATCGATGTAAATCTGGAGAATGTGGATTCACTCACTCCATGTTAAACCTTCCCATTGGCAGACAGCTCAGATCCCAAGCTGGGGGCATATCAACACCCTCTTGGTAGGAAGTTAGAAAATGGTTCCAAAGCACTGGCTGCACCCAGCCAGTACTTTGGAACCAACCAATGCCTGTCTGACAGTGACGATGGCAAAGTGTTTCTCCAGATGCCCGCCGTCTGTGCTTGCAACGGAGAGGAAATCACAGGGACAGGTGGTAGGAAATAAATACTAGGTATTCCTAGATATTCAAACCCACTCGTGAGACTCCACGCAAGGCAATGCCTTGGTGCTTCCAGGTTCACAGGGCCCGAGCGGGGCCTCGTGAACCTACCAACACTGGTGAACAGGTTCGTGTGTGCTTCTGTGCACGAGCGATCCAAGAAGGATCAGTCGTTGGCAGTGGCCGACATGCAAGCCTAGTACTGCATGATGCTCGCCACCTGCGTCTGCAACGACATTACGACGACGTCCTGCCCCTTGCCCGTCCTGGTACAGCGGTCGGGTTAGAAGGGGATTACGCGCTGTCCTCTGATCCAAAGGGGGGGCTTTTCTTTGCTGCATGTGGGCACCAGCGTCTCCTTAAGAGGGAGGGTTTGCAGGGATGCTGTGGGCAGCCAATTTCTACGTCCTCAGTCTTCCAACTGCAACGCCAACATTCGTGGAGGGTTGGCTTGTGCATGAGAGAGCCTTCATAGGTAGGGGGCGCTGTCCTCTGGTACAACTTCGCAGTATCCTTTCTCTGCAACAGACCCAACCACACAAGAAGATAGCCACGTCGCCAGACTCAGACTCAGACGCATATCAACCTACAGCAAACGACAGCCACGTGCATCTGACATTGGCGCACACCACCGTGTGCTGCACACGTCCACCACGGCACAAGGCACTCGTGCACACCACAGCACAAGACACGCGTGCACACCACAGCGCAAGGCACACGTGCACACCACAGCGCAAGGCACTCGTGCACACCACAGGGCAAGGCACGCATGCACACCACAGCACAAGGCACGCATGCACACCACAGCGCAAGGCACGCATGCACACCGCCGCACAAGACACGCGTGCACACCACAGCACAAGACACGCATGCAAAGACAGCCCAACTCCACCACACCACACAGACAGCCCATGTGCCTTTCGAGCATTTCCTTGCCAGCCCATACAGATACCCAGACCCAACGAAGAAGAAGAGGCAGAGGAAGAAGTAGAAGGAAACTAAAACACACCAACAAAACACATGCGACACCCAACACACCCACCATGGAATCCCATGCACCCAGGCGTGTGTTTCGTCGGCGTACCCAGCGCGTATTGCTGGCTCTCCGCCCGCTCTAGTTGCTTCCGTTGCTGCTGCCTCCGCCACAGCACCACGGCCAAGATCGCGATGGCTGCCAGCACCGCCACCACGCCAATCACGATACCCACGATCGCGCCCACGCTCAGAGTGCTACTGCCCCCGCCACTCGGCGGAGGTGTGGCGAGAGACACGGCCGTGACCCCGCCCATGCCCGGAGGTGGAGGGAAGACGATGGAGTTGCACGACGGATATCCGTCGGCTCCACACAGGTAGGGATTTCCTTGCAAGCTGCACACATAAAGAGGGACAAAGGAGGAGGCGGGAAGCAGTCCAGTTCACTGTGAGTAGTCAAGGAGTTGAGATGATTTGCTACACGTCGGAGGTACTCGCAGTCCCTCGCAGTTAGAGATATGCCGCTGCCATCCATAAGTGCAGTCTGCGTGTCCAAAGGGAAGATATCCCTGTTTGACATTCCTCGTGTTATTTAGTGTTGTTCTATACTGCGCTCGTCACAAGCAAGGATGCTACTCCTTGGCGTCACCTAGTTCTGCGAGGAGAGCAAGTCTTGCCACACACCATCGCCATTTCAAGTTCCATTCTTGAAGTCAGAGAAAGGGATTTGGGAAAAAGACAAAGTAATGGCAAAGGGCGGCAAGGGGGAGGGGGGGGGGGGG
>SZWC01007690.1:60866-107415 GCA_023375785.1 Penium margaritaceum | reverse complement strand
CCCCCCCCCCCCCTTTAGCAGCGACATCACGCCGCACATACAGATGTGGCCCGATGAACACATCGTCGCGCCCCAAACACATCGCCGCCGCTACGAACACATTGTCGCTGCATCGTCGCCACATGCGGCGAACACATCGTCGCTGCTATGTTAGTCAACTGCTCGTTTCATCGCCACTTGTGTCTTCGCGAGTGTTTGCCATGTTTCTTCCCATATGGTGGAGAAGTCGCAGCGTTAGACGTTGGTCATGGGAGTCTTTGTTGGTTATGGTCATGACACACGCAAGTGCCCTCTTGTCTCCGTGCACACACACACCTCACCACTGCAGGTGATTGATCTTGACTGAGGCTCATTGGTGCAAGACTGTAACGCAACATGGGGCGCACAGTGGTGGTGACACCACCAAGTTGCAGAGTGGTGACCACAACACCAATGTTGTCCCCATGACAAGTCTCAGTTTAGTGATGATGGCACATGCCAAAATGGGGGATACATTTGCTGACATGCATGATTGTGACATGAATGATTTCCTGCACTCTTGCATGCTTCTAGCGTAGTGTCCCGGGTTGCTGATCCCTCGGGACCACATGTTCGGTTTATACCGGCATGTGAGAAACCGCCTGGAGCTCGCTCGCTCCAGGGCCATGTTCGATCCCTGGGTGGCGGCCGGGCCCCATGTCCAGTTGTTCGCGTGGGTGGCCCGGTCAATCGGCTCTAATCACTTCGCTCGCTCGTTACTCACTCACTTGTATTCACTCTCGCTCTCTCTAGTTTGAGCTTGCCCCCGATCCATGGTTCCTCCTGTCGCCAGCTACTTGCTTACTGCTTACTTGCTTGCTTGCTTGCTAGCTTAGCATTCAAGCCTACCTAGTGGTATCAGAGCAGGAGGGCTACCCCTCCCCGCCGCGACAATCCTGAGACCTCGTGAAACCTCTTCGGGCCACACCTAAGTGGCGGGTGATCCCGCGCAAGCCACAACCTCACTGCGGCAGCTGCAGGCCACAGCAGCAGCAGCAGCCGTTCTGCGCAGCCGCTGCCACCGCACCCGTGACTCACGGCGTGCTCACTCCCGACTTTGACCGACGCATGCACGACGGCACCGCCACGTGGTGGTGCCGAGCTTTGCTCCACTCTCCCGGGAGCCGTGCATGCCACACCTTCACAGTGACATACGCTGCTTCCTCACTCTCCGAGGTTCGGTCTGCTCTTGTAGCACTGTCTCTACGGCACCATCACTCCTAAGCCGTCGTTTGCTCCTCCTCCACTGTGCTTCTACTCTCCGCACGCACGACGGATGCTTGGGCACCACCCATCGCACCCGCACTCTGCGTCGTGCCTCTGCCTAGTGCACGCAACTGCCCCGTGCCACACGGGGCACCGCACGTGCAGTCGTGACTCCGCTCACATTCCTTGCAGCAACAGTGCCAACCCTAGCAACTGAGGCCTGCACCCGCACACTCCTAAGCAACTCAGGTTTCCCCTTGGGAGCCCTGCATTTGGTGCGCTGGCGTCTCCACCCGTGACCGAGCCTATCCCTACGTCGCCCACAGCAGCACGGGACCGTGCCCGCATTGACTAGGTGCTCGCGTACTACAAGGAGCGTGCGGAGAGGGAGGTGTGGTCGCGGGTCCGTCGCAGCAGTCCGGGGTACCACCCCGGTGGAGACTACGACCCTGCTGACTACTACGAGTGGGCAGACGCAAGGGACTACGCAGCCCGTTGCCAGTCAGTCGCCGACGACTCTCCGACGGTGCAGAACGAACCAGTTACGGTACCACAGCGTGACCACCGACCTCGCCACTCACCGGTAAGCCCGCCCATTGCCCATAGGACGGGCTAGCAACGCCGCCGTGCTGCTCCCCATGGCACGGCCTCACCCTCTACGGCAGCAGCGTCAGGAGTCCCTGCTTCGCATCGTGCCGCATCTCCGGCCTTATCAGCTGCAGAGTCCTCCTCTTCGCCTCCTGATATTCTTGCTGCTCTGCGGGCTGCACTTGTGTCCAGTGCTGCTGTGGCATCTACTTTTGCAGCCACTGCACGTGCCGCACGTGCACCAGCCACCACTGCCGCAAGGAGAGCCATTGACACTTACACCGTGGCTGCCGTTGATCAAGGACCCTTGGCAGCTGCTGCTGTCAACGTAGTTACTCAGATTGCCGCAGCAACAGACGCAGTAGCATGAGTAGCAGCTGTAGCAGCCACAGCGCTCTCCAGTGCAGTTGACTCTATCTACACCTCCACAGCACAGGCTTCGTCTCTGTCCTCCTCTTCATCTTCAGTGACTCGTCACATACAGTTGTTGATCTCGACTGCAGCAGCCATCTCCACCATGTCCGCTACAGCACTGACAGGTGTAGCCTGCCTCATTGCGTGCGCATCAACCACTGTTGCAGTCGTTGCCTCCTCAGCTGCTGCGGCCCTACCACCTCTGTTCGCACTGCGCCCTCGTGACTGGTGAGCTTGGGCTCTCTTGGTCTCTCTCTCGCTCTGCCTGTTCTGTATTCGCGTGTTTGTGCATCCAGGTTTTTGCCTTGCAGCTAACTTCCGACGCCCTCACCACACACTTTCCACGCCCACTGGGGCAAAGGAAACTCTGCCAAAATTTTCTCGGCAGATTCACGTCACTGGAAACATGCCAGTTGACGATGACCAATACACGGCCCTACAAGCAGAGCTTCAGCGTGAGCGCAATGCGCTACAGGCAGCTCTCACTGCTCAGCGCGTTGCTGAGGAGAAGCTACGGGCTGAGCAGGCGGACCAAGAAACCTTCGTCAATCACATTGCTGACCTGGTTCTTAATCGTCTCCAACCCACACTACGTGGCACTCAGTCTGCCAGCATTGCTGCAGCGTTCTCCACCTCCCCCGCTTCCGCATCTACCACCACTGGCTCTTCCTCCTCTGATCCGCTTGCAGTTGCAGCAGCCGCCGGCGCAGCCGCAGCCAAAGCACTTGCCCCATCAGTATAGCGCAAGCCCGACTTTGACTCTACTCCACCCCACTTCACCTCCAATCTCACATTCCATTCTTGGGAGGTTCGTTTCAGTGCCTGGGCACAGGGGGAACAGCTCTAGGAATATTACCAGGAACCCAACCCCTTAGCAGCTCCACCTTTCGTGCCAACCGAGTCTTAGTCGGCACGGGCTGTCCGTACCCTCATTCGAGTTAGACCTGACGATCTCACTGATGAGATCCGGTCTTACAATGCAGACACTGCACGCCGCATCCCCGCGGACCCAGTTGTGGCTTTTGCTCTGATCAAACGGCGCATGACAGTCACTGGACATGCAGCACAGAGCGTCCTCACCATCCAGTTCAACACGCTCTCCATGCGTGCTGATGAGACTGCTGACGTCTATTGGGCTCGCAGTCTGCGACTTCTGTGCGACCTCGGCAAGGCCGCCCCTGGTCAGCTCCCTGTTGTTCTTTCCATCGTCAACGGCCTCATCCCTGAGCTCAGCGACATCTTCCGCGAGGTGAAGGCCATAGACCTTGAGCAATTGGCTGTCGTCCCTGTCCCCACTGATGCACCCCCTGGCATTGGGGCCTTCTGGGAGTTTACCTCCCAACGCCTCACCGACTGGTGGAGCTCACTACAAAACAAACGCATTCATCGCGCCGCCATTGCTATAGCAGCCACCGAACTCCCTTCATCCTCCACCTCCTCTGCCTCAAGCTCATCCTCCACCACCACCTCCACCACTACTGCCACATCTCTTGCTGCACAAGGGGGTGGTTGAGGTGGAGGGATGGTAAAGGTAAAGGCCGCGGGAGTGGCTCTGGCGGTTGGGGGCAGGACAGGGGTGGCAAAGGTCGTAGTTCTGATGGCGCCGCATCCTCCGCTCCCTCCACGAGCACTGTCACGTGCTGGAACTGCGGTGCCACCGGTCATGCGGCACCCAAGTGCACTGCCCCACCTGATGATGCACGCCTTGCCTCAGCTATGTGTGCCCACTGGGCACGCTCCTCTGGGTCTGGTGGTGGATCTGCACGCTCCTCCACCTCCACAGGGTCAGGTGTTGGCCCTGCACGCTCCTCCTCCTCCTCCTCACCTACAGCTGCTGCCTACAGCACTGCTCTCTCCTCACCGCCTCCGCCCGCACACTGGGGTTGGCCCCCGGGGCTTGGTGGCCCTGTCTACTTCGGGCCTCCCTCTGGCTTCTAATCACCTCCGCCGTGGGCATCCTTCACTCCCAGTCCCCAGCGTCTCTCACCTGGCGCAATCATCCGCGGGCCATCTGACGACGACCGCCAGCTGGAATCTGCACTCTTTCACGCAGTTCACCAATGACACCTCCGTGATCAGGGAGGTGAGAGTGTGCGTTTGGTTGAGAGGGGGCGTGCGTGTGCCGTTGATTCGTCTCTTCGTTGGCCTCCCCGCAGTCATGTTCAGGGTTGTCCCCCGGCTGACGTTCCGTGGATTGAGCAGTGGCAGTCGTACAGTCTTCCTCATTGTCTTGCCGTCTGTGGTCAGCACCTCACTCCTCGCTCTGCTGTTGCCGCCGTGAGTCGTGACCCTGCGTCAGTCCGCATGACGGGTGGTTTCTGGATCCTTGATTCAGGGGCCACCCACCATATGACCTCTTGTCGCTCCTCGTTCGTGTCTTTGGGTCCCGTTGGCTCTGTTCGCTTTGTTCGCACTGGCTCTGGTCAGCTTCTCCCTGTCCACGGAGTTGGGGTTGTCCGCCTCGTTGGCCCTGGGGGGGAACTCTTCCTCCCTGGCGTTCTTTACGTGCCCGCTCTTGAACTAAGTCTGCTGTCTGTTACGACTCTTGACGACCAAGGCATGGACTTCTCCTCCAGCCGTGGCATTGCCTCTGTGTTGCATCGCACCACTGGTTGTGTTTTGCTGCGTGGCACTCGCTGTGACCGCCTGTTTCGTGTGCCCTCGTTTGCACCTCATCCTTCCTCGACCGTTCTTGTTCATGTGGCCTGCTCTCTCACTCCTGCCCATGCACAGTTGCTCCATCGCCGCCTCTGTCACATTCACACTGCTGCGATCGACAGTCTGCTCTGGGACACGCCCGCTCATGGTCTTGATGCCGACACGTTCTCTGCACCTTGCCCTACTGACTGCCTTGACTGTGCACAAGGCAAGATGCATCGCTCCCCCTTTTCCAAGTCTGAGTCCCGCACTTCTCACTTGACCTCCTGTACGCCGACGTCATGGGACCCCTTGCCTATGACGCTCTTGGAGGTGTCGGTCGTTATGTCCTCTGTCTCACAGATGACTTCTCTCGCATGCGACTGGGTCTTTGCACTTCGACAAAAGGGTGACGTTTGTCCCACTCTGGAGTCCTGGCTGCCGCAGGCTGAACTGGCCTGTGGTCGCAGGCTCAAAGTATTTCGTTGTGATCGCGGTGGTGAATTCATAGGTCCCACTGCCCGCTTCCTGACATCTCGTGGGGTGTGTATGGAACCTTAAGCTCCGTACACACCCCAACAAAATGGTGTCTCTGAACGCTGGAACTGCACTCTTGCCGACGGTGTCCGTACTCTCCTCAGTGAGTCGTCCCTCTCCCTCGTCTTCTCTTTCGAGGCCATGTCCTACATGACCTGGGTGTGGAACCGTGTTCCTCACGGTCCTCTTCCTCGTCACGTCACCCCCTTCAAGGGCTGGTACGGCCGCCGTGCTGACCTCCGTCTGGCTCGTGTCTGGGGCTATGTGGCTGCCGTCTGGCTGCCCGAGGACTTCCGCGCCGGCAAACTCAGCCCTCGCGCTCGCCTCTGCACCTTTCTTGGTGTGTCAGCCATGTCGAAGGCATGGCGCTTCTGGGACCCCGACCGTTCTCGTGTCATTGAGTCGCGTGACGTCCTCTTCTTCGAGGATGTCTTTCCCCGTGGCCTGTCTCATGTCCCTCCTCCTTCTTCTCTCTCCTCTCTTCGTCGGCTTGGGGGGGGGTGTGTCTGTTCTAGGGTCTGTTCCAGCCTCTGATCTCCGAGCATCCTCATCTCCCTCTCACACGGTGTCCCCTGCTGTCACCCCCACGCACAGTGATGAGGACTCCCCCTCTGAGTTCTCCCCTGCCTCTTTTGAGTTGGGATCATCAGAACCCTCCTCGGAGTCCGTGTCGTCCTTGCCCCCAGCTGGCAGTCCCGCGTCCTCGCCGTCCACTGGCAGTCCCGAGTCCTCGCACTCTGGACCCACTCCCACACAGTCCATTGCCCACTCACCTCCCAGCTCATCTCCTGTCTCTTTGTCTCCTCCAGTGCTTGACACTACCGTAGGTGACACTCCTCAGGCTCAGATCTCCGGTCCTGAGCCTTACACTCGTGGGGGGAGACTACGTGCCCTTCCTCCCTCTCTGTCTTCTCAGCCCTCCCATGAGCGCCCCCGCTCTTCCAGGGCGCCTATTGAGTCTGTCCCCGTGGGCTCGTCCATTGCCTCTCGGCCCACTCAGCGGGTCACCCGCTCCAGAGCCTCATCCTCCATTGCTGGTCCCTCAGTGCGACCCACCGGCCTTGATGCACTAGGCCTGTCCGTGGGTATCGTACACCCCAACTCCGCAGTTGGCTATGCTCTCGTAGCCCATGAGTTCCACAGTGCTCTTGAGTCCTCTGTCGCTGGTTATGTCATCGCATGCTTTGCGGCCTCTGGCCTTCCCATTCTTCCCCCTGAGCCCAACACTGTCCGAAGGCTCGTGAGGCAGCAGACGCTGACCTCTGGGAGAAGGCCATGCAGGAGGAGCTCACAACCCTCCAGGAACATGGAATCTTTGAGCTCGTGGATCTACCTGCAGGCCACAAGGCAGTCTCTGCCCGGTGGGTCCTTCGGCGTAAGCTGAAGCCCGATGGAACAGTCGACCGGTACAAGGCTCGCCTTAGGGCTAAGGGATTCTCCCAGATCCATGGAGTTGACTTTGATGAGACCTTCGCACCGGTCGGGAGGTACACCACTGCTCGAGCACTGTTGAGTCTTGTCGCCCAGCACGACTGGGAACTGGAGTAGGTGGATGTTGACAACGCATTCCTGCATGGAAAACTTGACGAAGAAATCTACATGATACAGCCCCCATGCTTCACCAATGGCACGAACAAGGTCTGGCGACTGCGCAAAGCCCTCTATGGGCTCAAGCAGTCGCCTCATTGTTGGAACATGGATATCTCCTCGACTCTTGAGCGGGGAGGTTACCGTCGCAGTATGGTCGATCCAACACTCTTCTTGAGCATCCCGTCTGAGCCGTTTGTAGCCATACTAGTCTACGTTGATGACCTGCTCATTGCCTCACCTAGCACCGTAGCTGTCCAGTCAGTGAAGAATCTGCTGCAGTCTGGGTACAAGATGAAGGATTTGGGTCTGGCACGAGTTTTTCTGGGGATGGAGCTTGAGCGTGACCGTCAGCGTCGCACTCTGCACGTTCACCAGGCTGCCTACATTCGCACACTGGGGGAGCGCTTCACCTCACTGCTTGTAGACATTCCCATCGCATCCACCCCAATGACTCCAGCAGGTCAGCGCCTGCTAAACTCGCTGGACTCAGCATAGCTGGGGGAGCCTGTTGACATCACCGACTACTTTAGTGTGGTCGGCTCTCTCATGTAACTCGCCACCACCACTCGGGCGAACGTGGCCTTCGCGGTCAACTTCCTTGCTCAGTTCTCCTAGCAGCCTCGACAGAAACATCTCGAGGCCGCACTGCGTGTGGTTCGCTACACGTTGTCCACTGCACGCATGGGACTTTGCTACCGTGCCCAGCCTTCACTGGTCATTGACGGATACACAGACAGTGACTAGGCTCATGACACAGATGCTCGTAGCCGCACTGGCTACATCTTTCTTGTCAGTGGGATTGCTGTCTCCTGGAAGAGTGGAAAACAGGGCTGTGTTGCTCGAAGCTCCAGCGAGGCCGAGTACGTGGCTCTGGGCGCAGGTACGTGTGAGAGTGTGTGGCTGTCCCGCCTGTTACAGCAGTTGCGTGTCCCCATTCATTGCATCACCCTGGGCTGTGACAACCAGAGTGCAAAGGCAATCACCGAGCACGATGGCATGCATCACTCTCGCACTAAGCACATCAATATTGAGCATCACTTTGTACGTAAGCGCATTGCTGCTGGAGAAGTTCAGGTCGTCTGGGTCGACACTCGTCAGCAGCGTGCATACTTTCTCACCAAAGCGCTCAGCAGTGGAATGTTCAAAGCGGCCATGCATGCTGTTGGCTTGCTGCGTTCTCATGATGCCCCAGGTTGACATGAGTCCTGTGATGTTCCCTTTGTTCTACGTTCCGTGTGTGTGTGGCCTGTTCGTCTGTGAGTCATGGGGGAGTGTTGGTTATGGTCATGACACACGCAAGTGCCCTCGTCTCCGTGCACACACACACCTCACCACTTCAGGTGATTGATCTTGACTGAGGCTCATCGGTGCAAGACTGTGACGCAGCATGGGGCGCACAGTGGTGGTGACACCATCAAGTTGCAGAGTGGTGACCACAGCACCAATGTTGACCCCATGACAAGTCTCAGTTTAGTGATGATGGCACATGCCAAAATGGGGGATACATTTGCTGACATGCATGATTGTGACATGCCTGATTTCCTGCACTCTTGCATGCTTCTAGCGTAGTGTCCCGGGTTGCTGATCCCTCGGGACCACATGTTTGGTTTATACCGGCGTGTGAGAAACCGCCAGGAGCTTGCTCGCTCCAGGGGCAGGTTTGATCCCTGGGTGGCGGCCGGGCCCCACGTCGAGTTGTTCGCGTGGGTGGCCCGGTCAGCCGGCTCTAATCACTTCGCTCGCTCGTTACTCACTCACTTGTATTCACTCTCGCTCTCTCTAGTTTGAGCTTGCCCCCGATCCATGGTTCCTCCTGTCACCAGCTACTTGCTTACTGCTTACTTGCTTGCTTGCTAGCTTAGCATTCAAGCCTACCTACAATCTTTCCCTGGCCACCATACTGATGTTGACTTCCGCTCGAAATAATTATTTCAATTCGCCCATGTGTGCCCTAAAAAACTTTCCACCGTAAGGGAGGAACACCTTTGAAATTCAAGCTGGACAAATGTATTCTGCCTATTGTGTTTCCATTAAATGCCTTCTTAAAATTCCGGTTCAATGACTCGTTCACTATCTCGAAAGTGGTCACCACGCCCATAGACGTGCAAGGTTTGTTCCTTTTGGCAAAACCTACTCAAGAGCAGCACGACAGTTGCTTGTACTTGGGCTCAAAAGGTGGGACACTACGATGTACGCCCTCTTGGACGTAAACGATGTGTGAAAGTCAGCTCTCCTCCTCATATTATGAAAGGGGATTGGAGACCATGCCCAAAATTGAAGACGACCTGTTTTTGGGTGAAATTCAGTACCACTAAATTCCAATTGAGAATTTGAGTGAAAGTAAGAATCAGTACGGTATCTAGTCTAGCGGGTGTGGCGGGAAGTTTGCCATACACCACTTTGAACGAGTTTTACTAGTTGCAGTGGAGATTGTCGAATTACACGCGATTTCAACAACCGGGAGTTATTGTGCCCAATCCGTCCCGTGAGGTTCGCATACTGCTCGGTGCTAAAATAGGTCTAGGGCATGCAGGCCCATGCAGGAAGAGACATGAGCTCTGGTGGTGAGCGGGAGAAATGCAACGCCAAAATTTGGCTAAGTCTGGAATGAATGAATTAAGAATCAAGGAGGGAGTACAATGAGCCCTACGACGAGCTTATGTACTAGGGACTGGCGGCTAGCCCACCAGGCCCCGTCATCCCCGTCGCACCAAAAGGCACAGATGGGGAATACACATGTCCCAGAATATGAAACCACACACTGGAGGTCTCCCGAGGCACCAGAACAGCCAACCGTGTGCCCGGCTCTTGACCGACAAGAAAATATCCAATATACCCCAAACACAACTAGACTCTACGGTGACACACTAGCATCACGAGCTAGCCAAGCTAGGCAGGTTTAGGCCTCCTGAGACACCAGAACACGTAACCAGGCGTCTGGGTCTCAGCCACATGCAAGCTACACATGTCTGACAAAAGGTCTCAATCAAAGGACTCGATCAATGGTGCTGGGTCTCCCGCGGTACCAGTACAAACCACTGTGTACCCGGGTCTTGACCACAGAGAGAGTGCACAACCTGCCAAAGACAATATGCTGTCAATCTCTATGGGGTCTCCCGGAGCACTGGCACAGACCACCAAGTGTCCGGGTCTCGACCACCGAGAAAACTCTATCAAACATGCACGGGTGATCTAGGCGGTCAGAATGCACCACATGTGTCACAGAAGGAGTAATGTAGTCACTGGAAAACCATTAGCTCAAACTAGGAGGCTCTCCCTAAACAAGGCTACATGATAGCTCAAAGCCCATACACCAACACTCCCCCTCGGCTGCAAGAGCTGTCGACAAGGTACCAGCTCAGAAGATACAAATGCTCCCCCGCGATGAGAGAGTGCTGAGAACATGAACGCCAGCACCAATGTGCTAGGATGGATCTGCCCCCCCTGCATGCAGAAGGCTGTGAACCTATGGCCTATCGATAACACTGCATCTCCTCCTGGCTCAACAATACTACGAAGAACACTCCAACAATGATCACACCTGACAGTACCTGGAGATGTGAATACGCCATCAAAGAGATGAGGATGAGGCTACAATGGCTACAATTTTCACAACTCGCTCATGTACTGTCTAACGCCTGTCACTCACCACATGGAAGCTGCCATAGATCCCAACTAGCAAGATCCTGGGCATCACTCTCATCGGACTCCGAGGGTGCAGGAGTGGAGAAGACGCTGCCGAATGCTCCATGGTTGAGAGAGGAGAGAGAGGCTCTTCCCCCCACATCTGGGGGGTGCCAGAGGTCCCAACCAGAATACTCCAAAGTAGTACAGGTGGAGAGGATGGTGCTGAAGGGTCCGCGGATGGAGGGTGGAGACGGAGCAGGGTCTGTGTGTGTGGAGCTCGTCACTGTAGGCAATTTAGGAACTACACACTCCAACCAACGCAGGTACTTCTGTGCTGCGACCAACTCATTCTGGAGACGAGAGGCACGAAGGCGCAGATCAACATGATCCTCCGGAGTGACTGTGCGAAACTCAAACTCTCCATCCTCGAGCACCGCCACCACCTCACTGTAGGTGGTGGACAAGGAGTCAACCACTCC
The DNA here is from genome assembly GCA_023375785.1 of Penium margaritaceum. Lineage (NCBI taxonomy): Eukaryota > Viridiplantae > Streptophyta > Zygnematophyceae > Desmidiales > Peniaceae > Penium > Penium margaritaceum. The sequence continues at coordinate 96,319 of SZWC01007690.1, read as the reverse complement.
ACGAAGCATGACCTCCATCTCTGCTGTCCGAAGCTGAGCGACTACGGGTACTGTGCCTCCTAAAGCAACACATCTCAAAACGTCTAGGGACTGTGACGGAGGGTCACCTGAAGTACATGGACGAGGGACAATCTCTGTGGCACGAGGAGTGAACGGCTCGGGAGTGAAGAGGAATGGACCAGGAATGGAGAAAGAGGGTGGGGGTGAGCTGAAGGGTGTCCTAAGGCTCTCCGGGGTGTCGTCACTCCTCACTACCTCAGGATCCCCATCCTGTGAGTCGCTGTCCGAAGGTGTTATGGAACTGGACTCAGAGTCATCGGGACTGTGTCCACTGCAACCCTCTGTGAGCATCTCGGCTAGCGCATCCTGTAGTGCACGCAACCACTGCTCTGCATCCTTCAGCTCACACTCTCTAGACATCTGTATGTAATCGCTCCTCCCCATGTACCCAGTGAAGATATCACCGGGAGCATCCTCTGGTGGAGGGGCATCGCTGGACAAGGTCTCTCGAATGGTAGCGATGTAGGTCTCCTGCGTACTGATCTGAGAGCGCGTCTCGTCCTCCTCAGCTCGGCATCGCGGACAGTAATGACTAAGTGCTGTTGGACTGGTGAGGGGAACTGACCCTGTAGTCAATACCATAGGTGTGTAAGACTCAAGTGCTCTCCCTAAGATCTCACATGAGGGGACAACAGACAGAGCGGATGTGGTCGATGTAGCTGAGGGTGCAGATGTGGCTACTGCTTACGATGTAGCTGATGCTGACAGTGGAGATGATGCTGCCGATGCAGCTGATGCTACAAATGCAGCCAATGCCGCTAATGCAGTAGGTGCTAACGATACAGCAGATGCCGCGGATGCAGCTGATGCTGACGGAGAAGCTGGTGGTGCTGATGATGCAGCTGTTGCTGGTGATGAAGCTGGTGCTGCCAATGTAGCAGATGGAACCGATGCTGGAGATGCTTTAGATGATGTGAATATGGTAGATGTAGCTGATGTCCCAATAGGTGATGCTGAAGAGGATGTAGGTGCTATCGCTGAGGCAGAAGTTGGAGCAGATGCAAGAGCCGGAGTAGATGATGATCCTGAAGGTGCCGACACCGTCCATGTAGAGGATCCTGATGAAGGCGTCGATCCAAATGATAGAGCTGGTGCACCTGGTGGAGACGATGTGGTCAGTGCAGCCAACGTGTCTAGCAGGGCTGGTGTGGAAGATGAAAGTGTTGTAGAGGCATCAGATATAGCTGGTGCCGTTGGCACTGAGGATGCAACAGATGCTGCTGTCGATGACGCTGCTGAAGTACCTGATGCTGACAGAGGTGTCGACGTAGCTGGTGAAGTGGATGTAGAAGAAGAAGCTAACATTGGAGAGGAAGCTGATGATACGAATGTAGTGGAAGATGGAGCAGCTGGTGTTGTAAGCGAAGGAGATGTTGTAGCACAGGCTGATGTTGATGAAGCTGTAGATGTAGCAGATGACGATGATGTTGCTGCTGGTGGTGAAGAAGTAGATGGAGTAGGTGGTGCTACTGTTGTAGCTGTCACAGCTGATACAGCTGGTGCTGTGAGCAGAGCAGGTACTGTAAAAGCGGCTGATGTTGATGAGGCTGTAAATGTAGCAGATGACGCTGAAGCTGCGCCTACTGGTGAAAGTAGAGCCAGTGCTGTGGAAAGGACTGATGCTGCTGATCCTGCTAGAGATGTAGACGCCACAATGGACGCTGCTGCTGGCGCTGCAACAGGTGGGGTAGCTGGTGCAGTAAGTGCAGCTATACCGGCTGATGAAGCTGGTATTGTAGATGGTGCGGAAAGCGTGGATGGAGACTGTGTGGACATGTTTGATGCTGCTACTGCTGATGTACCTGCTCTAACAGATGCAGTACTAGGTGCTCCTGCTCCATCCTCGGTGCTCACTGGTGTAGTCAACGTCAAAGTGGACAGATGCAAACACCCCCCCTCAACTGGTGCAACGACAGAGGCCGGTGGAGATGAAGACGTGCCAAAGACGAGACGAAAATGACGCGCTGGGCGACGACGACGTCGTCGAACAGGAGGCTGACGGGAAGGGGGCATGACACCAGTGGAGCGTAGGATGGAGAGAAAAGCCACGGACTGAGAAGAGAGGTCTGATGCAGCTGGGGAAGGTCCCTCAGGAGAAGATGAGGAAGATGAGGACGACGCGGAATAGGAAGAATCAACCGGATGGGAGAAGAGGTAGTCCCTGACCTGCTGCATCATGTGCCGCAGGCTCTGAAGCTCGGTGTACAGTGTCGCCAGAGCACCGGTGTGGGGAACGGACAAATGAGGTAGGTCCGTCTGCTGTGGAGTGAGAGGGGACTCACGAGGCTGGAGCCAGGGTGGATGCCACCCACTAGGGCGTAGGTGACACTGGCACCAACCGTGGCGTCCATCTCCACAGAAGTGGCAGGCAAATCCACGAAGAGATGGATCCTGGTGGGGAGGAAGATGACCAATCCGATGAGAGTCAGGATGGTGAGGATGGAGAATGCCGTGTCCCAGCTGTGTAGAGACCGACCACGGGAGTGGCTGGAGAGCAGCGTCACTAAAAGGTGGTGCTGGCAGCCACACATCAATCACTGAAGCCGGAGCATGATGTGGATGAGCGTGGAGAGCCTCCTGTCTCGGTTGTTACGAGAAAGACCACGGAGAAGGCTGACCAGTGGGTGGAGGTGGTCCGGGCACCAAGCCGTCAGGCTCAGGACACGCGTGGGCGTGTAGAGCGCCGGATCCGATCGGAGGAGAAGCCATCCAAAGAGGAAGCTGACCAGGATACCCTGAAAAGGATGATGCCTGAGGGCGAGTCAGAGTGCTAGTGGGCTGGTGACATGGCAGGGTGAAAGGAACGCTCTCTCCTGTTGGTGAGGGAATCGACCACAGGAGTGAATGGTCAACACCACCGTGAGGTGGTGGTGTTGGTGGTGTGATCACCTTGCCAGAAGGCAATCCATGATGGGATGGAGCGTGGGAGATGCTGGGCCCCGGAGGTGTAGAAACTGACCACGGGTGCACATGGCTGGGATGACCACGTGGAGGTGGTCCTGGTTGCGGCCTCAGTGAGGCGGAGGGTCGCGGATAAAGTGAGTGAGAGTGTAGAACACTATCAGTAGGCAATGTCGAAACTGCCTGGGTGAGGTGGGGCCCAGGAGGTGGCCCCGGCCATGGCAACATCGTGCCGAGAGGGACAGTGAGATGAGATGGGGGTGAGAAGTGCTGTCACCGTCCCGAGGCAATGCAAAGAGGAAGGGTAGAGTCTGGAAGCGACTCAAAAATAAAAAAAGGTTGAAGTGCACGGTAGACGTACTTGTGCTAAAACCGAGGAAAAGAAAGAAAACAAGGGTATGGAAAAATTTCCCTTTATTCTAGGAAGAAAATAAAATAAAATAAAAGGTGAAGGGAGAGAACTTGTTGTTTGATAGAGCAGATTACATGAATGCCCAGGTTGGACAGAAAGTGTTAAAGAGATGCCCCCTGGGTGATCGGGGTTTGCTGTATTGCCCTTGTGGCCTAAAAGCCCCCTTTTTTTTGGATGAGGTGGCCGGATCAAACTCGGCGCAAACAGAAAAAGCAGACCAACAACCACCCACGATCGCGTGGGTGATTGCGCACCCACGCGAAAGTCGTGGGTGGCTTTCCGCCACAACGAGGTGCGGACAGTGAGCGACAGGAGCTGGTGACATCAGCAGGACAGCGAGTGAGCGGGCCCGTGGGAGCGGGCGAGAGCAAGGAGGCGAGAGAGAGAGAGAAGCCGTGGGAGCGAGTGAGAGAGCAGGAAAGAGCATCGACAGTGAGAGAGAGGGAAAAGCGCAGCAAAGAGTGCGGGAGAGTGTCAGCGGCTGCTGCAATCGTGCTATCACTGTTGCGGCTACAAGTAGGCGCGCAAACTGCGCAACGCTGCTGCTGCTGATCGCTGCTTGCACTGGTGCTGCAACACTGTGCAAGCATACTACTGTTGATGCAATTGCTCCAAGCTGCTCAATGCAGCTGCTTAGCGTGTAGAACGCGTCTGCCACGCGTTGCGGTTGCGCACTGTGCACCTGTTGTTGCGCACAGCACAATTCACGCTGCTGCTGCTTCGCAGCACTGCGTGTGAGATGCCACTGCTACTGCTGATAGAGAGCAGCTACTAAGACCTGCGGCTGCCATGCTGCGCTGGCTTGATGCTTGGGGGCTGCTGGCAAGCTGCTTGTATGCTGCAGCCTGCTGCTTGCACGCCGCTGGCACGCTGCTTGCAATGCTGTTTGTGCTCTGCCTGTGCTGGCTGCTTGCACTCTACTTGTACGCTTCTTGTGCCGGCTGCTTGCACGCTGCTTGCACGCCGCTTGTGCTGGCTGCCTGCACGCCGCTGGCGCACAGGTTACCGCGTTCACTAACCAAACACACTGTCCACTCGCAGAGAATGAGTGGGGTCGCTACTGCCGGTGGGTGCTGTTTGCTTCTTCCACCTAAACAGGACTCGCGGCAGCACCTGGCAGTCTAATAATCGGCTCTAACCTAAAACCTGATCGGAGGAAGTCCTTGATGCGATTGTAGACACGTGTGCTGCTGTCTCAGGCACGTTTGTTGCACTCTTATGCCTGAGTGGCGCCACGTGGCGCACCTCAGCTGCGTGTCCAGTCCGTTCTGCTGCTTTGTTGCTCACACGACGCCCCTATGCTCTGATACCATGCTAAAATAGGTCTAGGGAATGCAGGCCCATGCAGGAAGAGACATGAGCTCTGGTGGTGAGCGGGAGAAATGCAGCGCCAAAATTTGGCTAAGTCTGGAATGAATGAATTAAGAATCAAGGAGGGAGGTACAATGAGCCCTACGATGAGCTTATGTACTGGGGACTGGCGGCTAGCCCACCAGGCCCCGTCATCCCCGTCGCACCAAAAGGCACGGACGAGGAATACTCATGTCCCAGAACATGAAACCACACACTGGAGGTCTCCCGAGGCACCGGAACAGCCAACCGTGTGCCCGGCTCTCGACCAACAAGAAAACATCCAATATACCCCAAACACAACCAGACTCTACAGTGACACACTAGCATCACGGGCTAGCCAAGCTAGGCAGGTTTAGGCCTCCCGAGATGCCGGAACACGTAACCAGGCGTCTGGGTCTCAGCCACATGCAAGCAACACATGTATGACAAAAGGTCTCAATCAAAGGACTCAATCAATGGTGTTGGGTCTCCCGCGGTACCGGTACAAAGCACCGTGTACCCGGGTCTCGACCACAGAGAGAGTGCACAACCTGTCAAAGTCAATATGCTGTCAATCTCTATGGGGTCTCCCGGAGCACTGGCACAGACCACCAAGTGTCCGGGTCTCGACCACCGAGAAAACTCTATCAAACATGCACGGGTGAACTAGGCGGTCAGAATGCACCACATGTGTCACAGAAGGAGTAATGTAGTCACTGGAAAATCATCAGCTCAAACTAGGAGGCTCTCCCTAAACAAGGCTACATGATAGCTCAAAGCCCATACACCAACATCTTGATGCGTCGAGAAGTCGACCGAAAGGTCGTGACACTTCTGTCATGGATTCTCGAAAGCTGTCGAAGTTGTCAGAAGATGCGAGAAGGTTTGACGGAGGACGAGGGCACTTTGCTGAATTTCCCTCGACTGTCGGAGCGGAAAATCGAGGTCTCGATGTGCGGTGCGGTATTTGTGTAATGAAAAAATGTCCACTCAGAAGATTAGGGACTCGTGTACATCTGGAACGTAACAAATCTCCCCTTTTAGCCGCGTCGTCCCGGTGCGTGCAGAGATGTGACCCGATGACGACGGTAATATCCGTCCATTAGGTGATTGACGTCTCGGGGGTTGTCGTAGGGCCCCCAACTGTTATGCACGGCGTCGTAGCCGTGCCGCTTGACAAGATATTTTGTTGTTTTTCCACGTCGGCGATGGCCGAGAATGTCCTCAATGACGTACTCGGTGTCCTCGTCCACTTGCACAGGAGGAGGGGGAGGGACATCACTGTCGGGGACGTTCTCTCGGAGATCTTGGTAGTGCTTGAGTCTGCTTATATGGAACACCGGATGAACTTGCATAATGTCCAGGATTTTGAGTCACGCAACCACGGGGGATTGCATGCGCTTGGTCTCAAACGGTCCCAACCATCGAGGTTTGACCTTCAAGTAGTCGGCTCCCCTAAAATTTATCTTGGCCGAGCTGAGAAGGACTTTGTCGCCAGTGGCAAAAACATCGTCGCTACGATGATGGTCAGCTGCTCATTTCATTGCCGCTTGTGTCTTCACGAGTGTCTGCTGTGTTTCATCCCAGATGGTGTAGAAGTCAGGGCGTTGGACGTCAACCGCGGGAATGTTGCTTTGGTTGTGAAGTCCTACTAGTGTGGCGGGAAGCTTACCATGCAATACTCTAAACGGAGTTCTACCCGTTGCGATGGAGATCACCGAATTGTATGTGGTTTCGGCGTTCGGGAGTCCTTGTGTCCAATCTGTCCCATGAGGTTCGTAGAATGTTTGGAGAAGGTGTTCAAGCGTCTGATTGGTCCGTTCTTTGTGAACGTCGGTTTGTGGATGGAACGCCATTGAAAGTTGGATCCGACTGCCGTAGCGAGTCATCAGTTCACACAAAAAACGGCTGGTGAATCGTCCATCCCTGTCACTTGTGATGGTTCTCGGCACTCCGCTGAGTGCCGAGAACCATCACAATAGCCGTACGATATTGTTTAGAAACAGACATGTTGTCCCTTCGGCGGTGACGGTGGTCGTCGTCGGAATAAAGTAAGACATTTTGGAAAACCTGTCATATCCCTTGGGTGTGACTGGCAATCCCGTGACGAAGCCCACGAAGATGTCGGACCACGGTTCCGTCGGAATGGGGAGTGGCTGCAAAAGTCCGGGTGGCCGTGTGCCACGGGATTTTTGTCGCTAACACGTGCTGCATGATTTGCAGATGTTGGCCACGTCGGATTGCATCTTGTCCCACCAATAGTGGTTTGCCAGCTTCTTTGGCGTCTTGTCTTCTCCAAAAAGTCCACCTGCACCGGTGTCGTGGCACTCTTCAAGGAGCATGTGGCGGAGTTCATCGTTCGGGGGAATGACCACCTGGCGAGTGAATCGTCGCCGCCAATAGGGTGTGTTGTACCAGAATTTTGCCTTTTTCGTATCCGCCATGCTAGTTGTAGCCTTGTGTGAACAACTGCTCCACATATGGATCTTGTTGCAGCTATAGCGTTACTACCTTAGCCATCAGATACAGTCCGTAGCTGAGCACGTCTGTTGGGTTGGTTTTGCCTGGCCGGTGCTCAATATTGTAGCCAAACCGGGATTCGAGGAACTCCATCCATCTGGTTTGATTTCGACTGAGGTTCGGCTACTTCTTCAAATATTTCAGCGCATGATGGTCAGTGTGCATGATGCATCGGCGGCATTCAAGATAGCACCACCATGTCTTAAATGCATGTACGACCGCCGCCATCTCTTTGTCGTGTCAGTCGTGGTTGAGTTCCATTCCTCGTAGTTTTTGTGACATGTATATGACCGGTTGTTCTCTGCTATTATGGTCTTGTAGGACCGTGCGGATGGCTCAATCTGAGGGGTCTGTAGCCATGACATAGTTGACCATCGGCCAATCATAGGGCCGGCACAGAGGTCAGAGCATTCCGCAAAGTGGTGAACTCTTCTTGTTTGTTGTCTCCCCACCGCCACTCATTTTCTTTTCGAGTGAGGTCGGAGAGAGGCGTTGACACTCGGGCGTAATCTTGTACGAAGCGGCGTTAGTAATTGCAGAAGCCGAGAAAACTTGAACGTCTCAAACATTGGCCGGCGTCGGCCACTCAGCGACTGCTGCCACTTTCTTTGGATCCATGGTGATCCGTCCGCGGTTGATGATGGGATCCAAAAACTTGATTGAACGGCGACCGAAGTCGTACTTCAAGACTTTTCCAAAATATTTCTCTCTTTGGAAAACTTCGAGAAATTTTTGGAGATGTTCATCGTTCTCCTCCGAGGTGCGGCTGAACACTAGGATGTCGTCGAGGTATACCATGACAAAATCGTCAAGGTACAGACAAAAAATGTTGTTCATTACCGTCATGAACATCACAGGGACATTGGTAAGTCCCAACGGCATCACCGTGAGCTCAAAATGCCCGTAGAGAGTTTGGAACGCCGTCTTCTCAATGTCGGCATTTGCCAAGCGAATCTAGTGATAACCACTGTGTAGGTCGATTTTGGTGCAATATTCGAGCTCCTCGGAGTTGGTAGAAAAGTTCGTCAGCTGGGAGGAGAGGATATCTATGCTTGATGGTAGTGTCGTTAAAGGCCAGATAGTCTACGCATATCTGCATTTCACCAGTTTTCTTTTTCACAAACAGTACAGGTGCGGCGTACGGTGATGTGGATGGGCGGATGAACCCCTGACGGAGCATCTCGTCCTCGCTCCTTTTTCAGCTCGATCCATTCATGATTGCTCATCCGATAGGCCCCTTGAACTATGGGTGGACTGCTCGGTTTCAGCTCGATGCGATGGTCGCTGTCCGTTGATGTGGTAGGGTTTTGGCGAAGGCGTCCGCAAACTCTCAGATGAGTGGTGCAAACTCTTCAAGTACCATCGTGAACTTTTTTGATACTGATGAGGCCAATGAGGCTGATGAGTCAGCTACTGTCACTTCCGCTTCTTCCATTGGCTTGAGATGCAGGAGCCAGGCACGGGCTCCTTGCCTCATGTACTATTTGGCCATGTTGAGCGATATCAGCTGTAGAGATTGTCGCTTTTTGGCTACTGCGACGTCCCCTGCTGCTTCCACCTTTGCTGCTTCCGCTTTCGTCTTCTATTCTACGTGCGGGATCTGTCGCTTTGCACTATCTCTTTCCACGTAGACATTGTCGCTATTCCAGTCAACCTGCAGATTGTGTCGGTACAGAAAATCTCGTAGAAGAATGATTTTGTGGTCACTCATTAGACATGACCTCCAGACCGTTACATCCTGTAGATCCCTTATTTGTAGTTGTATTGATTCTCGGAGTCTCCGTACTTGCAATCTCCTGTCGATGGTTTTTACTTCAAATATCCCTGGTTTGGTCTGCAAAACCAACTTGCAAACCATGTCATTGCTTAGGAAATTGTGAGAAGCTCCTCCATCCAATAGTTTCGGTACCGTTATGTGACTCTTCCAACCTCAGGGTTGCACTTTTAGCAGTATCACTAGTTGGTCGTCCTCATATCCCTCGTCGAACTTTGCGAGAAAAAAAAAACTCTCTGTGGCGTTGACCGTCGACCGCTTAGATGGTCAATCTTTTGGCACTGATCGCTCCTCGTGGACAAGATTCACGCATTTCACTCCTTTCCTTTGCCGTTTCCCGACTTATTCTTCTACGAATCCCCCCTCCCTTTTGTGTCAATTGCTTGCTTCTACAGCTACAAGCGATGTGCCCAATGTTTTCGCAGTTGTAGCAGGTGCACGTTTCTCCTTGGTCCACGGCGTCCACTTCCATCGGAGTCAAGGAGTCCCCTAACTGGCTTTTTCTGTTCCCATGATAGTTGTGGTTGGGAGGTTGCCAGCCATACAATTCCTGGACCCGAGCAATGTAGTCGGTTCTGTGGATCCTTTTTGCTGTTGAAATCATCCGTGGTAAGTCATTTTGGATGCCAAAAATGGTGATCGCTTGCCGGATGTCTTGCTTGAGGCCGTTGTAGTGAAAATAGAGCTCATCAGGGGTAATATTTACACTAGTGATGATCTTGTAGAATCTCTGTGTATACTCTGCCACGTTGGACTACTGACGGAGATGCTGGAGCTTGTACCGAGCAGCAGACTTCTCGTTCAGTCGTCCAAATGCGAGCATTGCATGTGAGAACTCGTTCCAGTATCTTCGTGGTGTCAGCACGTCTTACCATTACGGGTTGATATGCTCCAAGGGTAGGACGCCTCCGGTCGGTGATATGAGACGGACACCGTTGGCTACTGATGAGGCCCCGCCGGTCTCCTGCTGCCGTTAGATGGCCTTTACATCAGACCAGCAACTTAGTGCCCTGCCACACAAAAGTGCAGCCTCAAGGTCAATGCTTTTTTTTATCGTCGTTGACCCCAGCAGCTGTAAAGTACACCTCCAGAACTTTCAGCCACATCCAAACCATTGCTCCCTCGGAATTTACAGGATTTAACGGTCCGGGAGGGGCCGGCCGAATCTTTGGTTCACTCGAGAGTTGGGTATTTCTCTCGATGAGCACCGCCTCTTGTGCACTTGCATTGCAAAGAGCCTCCATTGTGCTGTTGACTTGTTGGACTAGATGGCTGTTGATCCCCTCGAGCATGGAGATACGGTTCGCCAGTTCCTTGTTGATCCGCGCCTGTTGTCCAGTGCCACCTGTCGTTTCGGCTCCCATCGTCGAGGCTGTTGATAGGGGCGGTTGGTTTACCGCCGTTGGATCCATGATCGGATTGGTCGTCAGAACCATAGGGGTTGATCCAGTTGCCGCATAGCCTTCCATGTCAGCGTTTGCTACCAATTCAGGATTCGCGTGCATAGGCACGTTTGCTCCTCCATCGTCGAAGTCGTCGCTGAAGACACGCTACTGATCGTCAGGTGCGCTCGTTTGCTTCACGTCATAGTCACGAAGTCTGCAAAATCTTGACGTGCGAGATGTGTTGACAGCTTGTGCGAGGTAGTCCTCGGGATGGGTAAAGTAGTCGGATGCCTCTCGAGCACCGATGCGCTCTTATACCGAGTGTTATGCCAAACGATGTATAGATTGTGAAAAGGTAGAAGTTGTGAGGCAGAACACGATTGAGAATCTGGGACACTTGAGCAATGTATAATTAGCGATAAGTGTACTACGATGAAAAACGTCGAGATGATTGAACATATATATACAAGTTTTGGGTTACAAATGAGGTGTAGTTGGGGTCGTTGGATCGATTTGTGAGCGACGTGTGTGGATTTCCGTCGTGAGTGGTCGGATTCGAGAAGGTCCGCTGAGACATTGGTGGGCTTTGAGGATCGAAGGCAAAGATGCGAGATGCATCTTTATAAATCTGGATATGTCTTGATGCATTGAGAAGTCGACTGAAAGTGGTCGAAGTTGTCAGAAGACGCAAAAAGGTCCGTCGGAGTGCGAGGGTAGTTGGCAAAACGCCATTGACCGTCGAAGCAAAAAATGGAGGTCTCGACGTGTAGTGGGCTATTTGTGTAACGAAAGAACTGCCCACTCGGAAGATTAGGAACTCGTGTACATGTGGTACGTAACAGAGAATACCAATGTTACGTCCCCGACATATGGTAGTCCCTAAAGTTCATGAGTTGGCATTTATCCCGATACATTCATGGCCCACCGCACATAGAGGTGTGGGATGGTTGCAATGATGGTTGGGATGGGGTTGTGTTGTGGTTGTGCCCGTCGCTCTTGCCATAGGTGGTGTAGTATGGTGGATTGTGTGATTCCCCATCATTTCCGCTCATTAGTGGGAGTGGTAGGACCTATAAGAATGTTGGGTAGTGTTGGTGGGGTTTGAGGGACGAAGGTGGTGAAAAGGATTCGGAGGTTTTTGATGATTGGTTAGACCTTGCAGCATTATATAAAGTAGTGCTCAGCTATTTTTCCATTCATTGCAGTGTGGGCATATTGAGGATGAAGTGGGGAGGGGGGGGGGAGAAAACAGAATATGTGGTTGGCTTGGATGGATCTGTAGATGATGCGTAACATGACCTCTTGTTGTCGAAGGCAAAGGGGAGTGTTGATGAGGCTATCATGAATATACGGCCATTGGAATACAATTTTGGGGTATTTATACTCCCATTTTGGCTTACGTGTCACAGATAGGTTCTCGGGTTTGAGGAATATTTTATAAATATCTTAGAGAAATGGGTTGCCACTTAAACTCTATAGCTAGGGATGTCTGGTTGGTGTGGTGTGCTGAGAAAGACCCCCTTTTAATGTATACTAGTGTGCAGTCTGCTCCAAGAAAGGGTCGGGGTTGTGCCCATGTGTGGCGGCAGAGACGGCCTATGATAAGACAGACTTGTAAGGGGTAATCCCAGATTTCCGGGCCTCATTGGCGTAGCTTGTAATTGATGCTGGTTGGGAAGCCTGTGAGGGAGGGGAGCATGACGTATGGGGTGTATTTGTGGATGTCTGTAAACAGAGATGGGTTTGTGATTATGGCTATCCAAGAGAGGAGAAGGTGCTTTCTAACCTCATCAATCACTATGTTTTGTCTGAGGGTGGGTGGCTTTCCAAGTGTCTGTGAGAGGAGTTGAGGATAAAAAAGGTGCCTTACTTGTATCTTGAAAGTGAGCAAGAAACGTTCACTAGGGGAACTGCCAAATGGTCGGTTGCTTGTTTTGAGTAGGTTTCTGTTGTAGGCCACGTATTCTCGAGAAATGTCTGACCAAGTGAGATTTGGGGGAAGGACAGTGGAATTGGTTTCTAGGAAAGATGAGAAGTATTGGTGCAATCGGGTGCTCAGGTGGAGGGATTGAATGTCGAGGATTGATGGCTTGGAAAGGAAGAAATGTTATTTTTTGGGAAAGCACTGGGTCGCTTGTTTCCATTTGTCTCGTGGAGGCTTCAGGTAGTCGTAAAACCACTTTGCGACTTGTGTTTGGATGAGGTGTGGCGGCCACTTCACCGCTAAGCCCTGGTCTGCTCAAGGAAGGATGATAGTTTTTTGCGTTTAGAGGTGGATGAATATGTTGGGTTCTCCAGGGGCTTTGTATGATGACATGAATTGTGTGAGAGCATTGGTTAAAGAGTTGAGGTGTTCTTGTGTAGGGGGGAGAGTGGACGAGTAGTAAATGAATTTTGGATTTAAGTAGGAGTTCATGGCTGTCACTTTTGTATGGATTGGACTCCGAAATGTTTTCCACATGAGAATGGCTGCTTTGATCTTGCTCACGATTAGATCTCCGGTTGTCCCGGCTGTTGGCGTGGAGTGGAATTGGATACCCAGAATGCGGACGGGGCCGTGGGTGACTGGAAAAGGTGGTCGGACCGGGATTTGGGTGTGTCGACTAATAGGGAGGATGACTGTTTTTGTTGGGCTTACTTTGAGACCTGCGTGGTTGGCAATAGTTTGGAATAGCTTTCGAGTTTGATTGAGTTCTCGAACGGAGCAGATGAGTAGGGTTTTCTCGTCCACATATTTGACAAAGCAACGATAGTTGTAGGAAAGGGAGAGGACGCCTTGGAGGTGCCATTTGATGTATGTGGAGATGGATTCCATGGAATAGATGAAGAGGAGGGGTGCTAGGGGTCATCCTTGATGGACCCCGGATTGAAGGATGATAGGGATGGAGAGTTTCCCATTGATGAGGAAATGTGTGGTGGTGTTCTTATGTGAGAGTTGTACCCAGATCATGAATTCAAGTGGGATTCTGAGGTGGAGCATAGCGTGTATCAAATAAGGTCTGCTTAGGGTTTTGTATGCTTTTTGAAAGTCTCCGACAGGAAATAAAGTTGCTCTTTGTTTTGAATGGCCCAATGTTGGACATCGTGGAATTTGAAAAGTGTGTTTTGGTCATTACTTGATTCCAACTACATTTTGGTGCAAACTTCTGAGTTTGAGTGTTCCCTCTCACACCTCAGCAGCCAGTGCTGCTCAGGCGCAAATTCTGGGCACACCAGGCCACGCATTTCAGTCCAAGTATGTGAGGTGGCATAAATTAGTCCTGCCCAGACAAACGTAACATCATTTTGGGCTTGGTATCAGAGCCATAGCGTAGCAAATGCAGCAGACTGAGCAACAACAGCAGCGTACATGTTCTAGTCAATGTTGGCAGACCTCTAAACGTGCCAGTGCAGGGGAAAATCTGCCAGATTTTTCTTGGCAGGGTTAGCCTCTCCTAGTGGTGGCTTCATAATGCTTCCAATGCAGGGGAAAAGCTACGTAATTTCTTTTTACGGAATTGATCCCACAGCGGTGGTAGCAGAGGCAATCCTGTGGCCGACGCAGAGCGGCACAACGTCGACGGCTGATCCGACGCACGTGGCGCTGGCACCGCCACGTAGCAAGGAAGTGTCCCCGCAACTTCCCCATTATTTTTTCTCTACATCCTACTCTCTCTACCCTTCTTTTCGGGTGTAACCACATCAGCATACCCTTCCTACCGGGTGCAGCCACATCAGTAGTTGTGGAATCAGCGCCGCCAGACCCGGAAAGTGGAGATCCATGATGGATGGAAAACAGATCCCGACTTATGCTCCCCTCTGCTTGCTACTTGCCAAGCGGCAGGAGCAGCAGCAGTGAGGCAGCAGCAATAGCAGCATTTCCAACAGCCGAGCAGCAGCAGCAGTGGAGGCAGCAATAGTTATGTGACAGCTGGAGTAGCGCATATCAACAGCTACATTAGTGCAACTTCAAAATCCGTAGCAACAGTAGTGGCAGCAGTAGTTGTAGCAGCAGTAGAAACGATAGCAACAGTAGCAACATCAAAACCAGCAGTAGTAGCAACTATAAAATCAGCTCAAGAAGATCATAGTAGGAGCATGCACCGGCAGCGACAGCAGGAGCTCAGCAGCAAAGCAGCGATGCAACGGAAGCAGCAGCTCCACTGCGACTGCGGCGACGTTTGTAACAACAACAGCAATGGTTGTCGTTGCGGAAGCTACACGGAAGTTGCACAGGCTTCCGTGTAACTCTAATATGATGTCAACCACCAACCGATAACAAACAAAAACAACTCCTTGAGGATAGAGGAGTCATACTTTAGGGTGTAGTAGGGCCAGAGACCCTCACCCTGAGCCCACAAGCAAAACTATAGCTCCCAGGTTGCAAACTGTCTAACCTCAAGGTGGGTTTTTGATATCTCAAAGTCCTTTGTCCTGCGTTGAGTACCGGCTTCAGTACCTAGAGACCCTTTGACACTAGAGACGGGCTGTTGCTCCTGCTGCAGTTTTTCGACGTAGGTCGTGTAGCTAGGGCCCTTGTCTTTGTCATATCAGAGAGTGATTACACTGACCTCGAGCCCTTCATACTGCCGACACCGACCCTAATACCCATAGGGCTTGGAGTACCCTCACACATTCCTTCTGTGTTTGTGGCCAGGTCGTTGTCCGTTGCCTTCCGAGGAGCTTCAGGGACCTCAAGATTTGCGATTCAAAGTCTGTCACTGCCTATTGGTGCCATGCACAGGATTTTCTCCATCGGCTCCACAAGGCCGGTCCACCTCCGCATCATTTGCCGCGAAAAATTCCACTGCCACCTGGTTTTCCTGGAGAGCATAGTTTTTCGTGTGTTGTTGATCCGCCATCACTAGAGTACTCACCGGGGACAACTGCTCGTTGCTGGGTGCACTTGCTTTGTTCACCGTTGTCATCATGAAGTCTGTGATCTTCTGGATGGTGGAGATGTGCTAAGGACTCGTGTGAGGTTGTCACCAAGTAGTTAATGTGTCGGTTGCCCCTCCACCGCAGCTGTGCTATGATAACAGAGTGTTACGTCGAGCGGAACATACGCAGTTCACAGAGATGAGGTTTTGGGTAGAAGAAACTTTGGGGTTTGGTACAAATGGATTATTTGTATTAAGCAATGTGTACTTTGATCACAAGTTTTGAGTGCGTCGAGCACATATATACAAGGCCAAGAATGAGAGTGAGGCATATGTTGGGTCTTTGACGCTCAGGCCAAGTGACGCGTGCAAAGTCGCACCATGAGTAGCTGATTCAAGAAGCTCAAGACACTTCTTAATGAAATTCTAGCGCTGATGAGAAGTCAACCAAACGATATCAAGATATAGATAGAGTTTGCGACACTTCTGTCGACCATTCCAGCTTGAAAAGATCCTACGCTAGTCTGGGCAAGACTATTTTATGCCGCCTCACACACTTGGAATGAACTCTGTGGCCTGCTACACCCAGACTTAGCGCCTGAGCAGCGCTAGCTACTCAGCTTTGAGAGAGAACATTTGAACTCAGAAGGTAGTGCCATAAATGCAGTTGGAAGTAAGTCATGACTGAGTTGACTGCAAGAATGAGGTTTGGTGAGAGACCCCTCCCACACTCACCTAGGCCCTCACCTCTATGAGGCTTGTTACTCAGTCTATTAAACCAATCAGGAAAATGCACTGTTTTCTGGCTTGTGGGGTTTTCTCTGTGAGCCCTGCTAGAGGTCCGACAACCCCAAATCCGAGCATCGTCCATTTTTTTCTGAGAACTGGACCATACCAAAAAATTCACGTTGCAAACGCAGTCGTGAGTCAGAATCGGCTTGAAAAATAACACACCAGAGTTATGGCTGCCTAAGCCTAGGCAGACTCTATGCTATGAAGAGCAGTCTTCCATGACTGTCGGTGGCATGAGCGCTGGTGGCTACTGTCGATGGAACTGTGTGTGCACTGCTACCAAGTGGGAGACTCCATACAAGGAGATGGGAGCCACGTCTCTCAAAACAACATCCTCTCCGTCGCTCAGCGCCCATCATTGTCAACGTTTTTCGAGTCAGTCATCTGCACAAGCACGTGCACCAGTCGAGAGGTGAGAGCACAGATCAGTGATAGAGTGCACACACAAACCACAACACTCACCCATGACCCGTGGGCAGCAGTGTACATAAGCGTGCAGGGGTCATACATACAATGACAGTGCACAACACAAGTCATGCCCCCCCATGGTCTCATGCCTCCAGAGTCTGATAAGTCACACGAAGAGTGAGGGCATACATGAGGTAGAACAGGGTTAGGGAGCTCACAGATACAATACAGCACACTCATGGATGCAGACCAACCAAAATAACAGCCCGTTTGAACGATGCACACTTGATGTCCTTGGTTAAGAAGTCAGCAAGCTATCGAATTTTCCCGGCCCACACAATGCAGGTGCTACCCTCATGCAATAAAGTGTGCATGCAGTGATACTCCACATTGATGTGTTTTGTGAGTGTGTGATGAATTTCATCCTTGTCTACAATGGCAATGAAACTCTCATTGTCACAATGCAGTGTGATGGGCGATGTTGGCTAACAAAACTCACACAACAGATGATGGAGCAACACACCCTCGCATGCACTAGCACCCAATGCCACGTACTCCGCCTTTGTAGTACTATGTGCAATGCATCCCTGCTTGCCACTATGCCACGAGACAGCTGTGTCACAAACAAGGAAGATCCATCCAGTGTGGCTCTTGCCATCTACGATCCTAGCCCAATCACTATTTATGTAGCCTTAAGGGACTATAGACGGCTGGTGGCGAAACGTCAATCCATTATGTGGGATGAAGACAACGTATTGCACTATGCAAATCGCTGCATCTAGGTGTAGCTGGTGTGGAGACTAAGAGAAATGAGCCAATAAGTTCACAGTAAAGGTAATGTCTGGCAGTGTAGTGGTGGCGAGCAACAGTGATACGAAGAAAGGTAGTCACGTCCACTATCGCACCCAGTGTTTCAACATCAGAAGCTCTTAGCTTGATCTGACCATGTAGGGTTATGGGAGTGAATGCACTGGGTACGGTGGGTAAGAGGTCCGCAAAGCAATCTGCCAACGTCTGCACGTAGGATGCCTGATGCGCACGGACAATGTCGTGGACACGGTCGCGCTCAATCTCCATGCCTAGAAACACCTGTACATGTCTAAGATCTTTCATCTTATATGTGCTCTGTAGCAAATCCTTTACTTGCTTGACATCGGCGATGTCAGGGGATGCGATGAGGGAGATCATCCACATAGACGAGCAGGATGAAAAGGGTGGTGTCCAATGGGGTGAAGAAGAGAGTTGGATATCCGGTGCTGTGCATCAAGCCATCCTTCAAGAGGATGTGGCTGATCCCAAAGTTCTAACACCTGGACGAATGTTTGAGGCCATAGAGGGCCTTCTGTAGTCTCCAAACACGACCAGTACCATCCTCGAAACCTAGGGGCAGGACCATGTAGAGTTCCTCACCGTCAAGAGCGCCATGCAAGAAGGCATTGCACACGTCCATCTTGTGGAGCTCCCAGCCATGCCGTGCGACCATGCTGAAGAGCGCGTGACTGGTGGTAAAACGGCCAACCTGCACAAACCCTTGGTCAAATTCCACTCCTGTTACTTGTGCAAAGCCTTTGGCGGTTACCCGGGCTTTGTACTTGTCCAGCAAGCCGTCCGGCTTCCTCTTGCAACGGAAAACCCACTTGGTCCCAATCGTTTTACAGTGTGGGGACAAGTAGACCAGTTTGTATACAACATGCTCATTGATAGCAGCCAGTTCCTCCTTGCAAGCAGCGTTCCACTAGGCAGCATCAGGTGTGGCCATGGACTCATAGAGGCTCTATGCATCTATTTTCTACAGAGACGGCCTGGTTGTCAACAGATAAGCGGTGCCACGACCTGTTGGAGCACGCGGCAACAAGTCAGAGATAGCACGTTGATGCTCTTGAGAAATCAGGGCATGACCCAGTGTAGATCTGGGATGAAGGTCGACAGTAATGACGGCAAGGGAAATTAGACCCAAGGCCTTCGTCCCTGCATCCCCACTCACAACAGTGTGAGAAGGAAATATGGGACAAAGGGCACAGGTCGGAGGTGGCCGAATCATGGCAGGATGCATGTCTGATGGAGGTACTGGGGTGCGTGGACGAAGACGGCCACCTGGAGTTCGTGAGTATGCCAGACCAACACTAGAGGAGTGGATGTGATAGGGTCAAGGAGGCAAAGATACCATGGGTTTCAAGGAATCAAGACACTGACAGACAGGGAGCAACATCATGCACTGCTGTAGAATGTCCCCCATGAAATGGCGGTGACAGGTCCGGAAGGGTCCTGGCATGGATAAAAGGGAGATCGCAAGAAAAAATCTCATCAAAGAAGAGGGCATACCGCGACTCGATGATGCAATCCCGGATAGGATCCCGGAACCTCCAGACCTTCGAGAGACGAGACACCCTGAGAAAGGCACAGAGTTGACCATGGGGAGCCAGATTATCATCCTGTTGGTCTTCCGGGAGGAAGATGTTGGCAACACAACCCTAGAAGCACACGTGACGAAGATCTGTGTGCAACCCACACCAATACTGGTAGGGAGTGACAAGACGGGGCAAGGGACCATGAGGAACTCTGTTTCAAACCCAGGTCGTATATGGAATGAACTCGAAGAGGAAGCCCTCAGATAGGCTGGACTCAATGCGCATAGTGTGGACCATATTAGCCATGGTGCGGTTCCAGTGCTTAGAGACACCATTTTGCTCTTGGGTGTAGGGAGCAGACGTCTCATGTCTGCCGCCACGACTTCTAAGAAAAGCATCCGCCTCCCTCGTAAGCTCACCACCTCAGTCAGAATCAAAGCGGCAAAGGGGACGACCACTCTTGCACTCTGTGTGTAGGATCCAATCACAAATTACAATCATGCATCTTTCTCCTGCCAGAGGTGGAACTCCCATCAAAATTGTGAGAAGTCATCACTAAGGGTGAGAATGTAACGACCACGCTCCGCAACAGTCTCCACAGGTAAAACATCCATGAGGTCAGAATGGACGAGCTCATGCGGGTTGGAGGCATGGGAAGAGGAGACATGATAAGATGACCTATGCATCTTGCCCTGGGCATAGTGGATGCATTCAGTTTGCAAGGAAACTGAAAGGTATCTGGATCGAGGCCAAAGACAAGTTGCGTGCGGAACAAGCTCTGAAATGCAAAGTTGTATACATGGCACATGTGATGGTGGAGGAGGTGAGTATGCTACGGGAAAAGAATACTCATGAAAAACACATGTGTCCCATCCAAAGACATTGGTAAAGACAAGGAAGAAAAATGAGTGATGTACCGCAAGTCATCACGAGACTCTGCATGTAACTTCACACGACCAGACGGATGAAGAGTAATTGTGCCAATGCTACCAGAGTGAAGAATATCCATACTCATGTAGTCTAGAGTAGTGACCGACAGAAGGCTATGCTCAAGGCCAGGCACATACACACATTACTGACGTAGACTTCAGCAGACAGGCCAAGAAAACGGACATCACCAACACCACAAAAAAAATTACCTGACCGGACCCAGTCCGAACACTTTACACATCTCCAATCAGGCCAAGCAA
This sequence comes from Penium margaritaceum, assembly GCA_023375785.1. Lineage (NCBI taxonomy): Eukaryota > Viridiplantae > Streptophyta > Zygnematophyceae > Desmidiales > Peniaceae > Penium > Penium margaritaceum. The sequence continues at coordinate 76,338 of SZWC01007690.1, read as the reverse complement.
ACTGAACGCCTGACGACAAGATGTCATGTGATGTGTAGCACCGGAATCGATGATCCAAGTGTCATCAGGGTCGTGGACAGATACGGTAACGTTGTACTGTGCGACTTGACATGACACAGGCAACGGGACCTATGCATGAGACTAAGACACAAAGCGTGTCTGCCAATCATCAAGCCAGGAAACATCATCCAACAGGGGAGTGGGAACACAATGGTCATCCACAAGGGGATCGGCACAGAGAGAAGTCTCAGTCTGACAACTGACTATGACCTCCTAAATAGCAGATATACAACTCGTACATCCCTGGGGTTTATGTGGAGGGATGCCGAAGTAGTGCGCAATGAACTACTCCAGCTGGCGCTCGTGAGTAGAGGGCCTGAGATTCTGAGGTAGTGCGGCGTGGCCATGCCGGAGGGAGGAGATGAGGTGTAGCTAAGCTACGGCGGTGGATGTGACCACGCCGGGTAACGAGTCCATGCAGCAACAGGTCCAACAGAAGGCATGAAAGGAGTCATGAGGATGGAGTCATGAGTGTTTTCGTGCTGGTGGAGGAGACCGCTACTGATGAAACGGAGAAAGCACCAACAAGAGAGGCGGTGGTAGCTACAGCGGTACCAAGGCACCGCTCACACTCGTGACTCATGGTGTTGACGATACGAGACTCGTTAGTGGGTAGTGGGCATGTGTACTAGCCATGAACTGGCTGTCCACAGTTGTTGAAGAAAAGAGAGCTGCTACGGGAGGAGCTGCAGACGAATGACTATTGGATCTTGCCCTTCCCCTTCTTCACACGTCCCCCCTTGTGGTGGCCACCACCATGTGTGGCTCCGGCTGCACTAGGGGTCCCAGTCAACGAAGGCATAGGAGAGGACGAGCTGACTGTTGCTAATGACTCCATGTCTCTACGCTGTAGACAAGTGTCCTGAATTGCCTCCTCCCAGTCCAACAACTGGGTATAAAACCAGGACATTAGAGTGCCTTGGGAACCCATAGCCTCTAAGATCTCGAGGTCAAAGTCGATGAGGATCTTTGCGTAGTCCAGAGTTGCACGATTCTTGATGGTAAGGAGAGCGGCTAGCGGAGGTGGACCGGCCTTGTGGAGCCGGCGGAGAAAATCCTGTGCACGGCACCAATAGGCAGTGACAGACTTTGAATCACCCATCTTGAGGTCCCTGAAGCTCCTCGGAAGGCAACGGACAACGACCTGTCCACAAGCACAGTAGGAATGTGTGAGGGTACTCCAAGCCTTATGGGGGTTAGGGTCAGTGTCGGCAGTATGAAGGGCTCGAGGTCAGTGTAGTCACTCTCTGATACGACAAAGACAAGGGCCCTAGCTACACGACCTACGTCGAACAACTGCAGCAGCAGCAACAGCCCATCTCGTGTGTCATAGGGTCTCTAGGTACTGAAGCCAGTACTCAACGCAGGACAAAGGACTTTGAGATATCAAAACCCCACCTTGAGGTTAGACAGTATGTAACCTGGGAGCTATTGTTTTGCTTGTGGGCTTCGGGTGAGGGTCTCTGGCCCTACTACACCCTAAAGCATGACTCCTCTATCCTAAAAAAGTTGTTTTTGTTTGTGATTGGTTGGTGGTTGACATCATATTAGAGCTACACGGAAGCCTGTGAAAATTCCGTGTAGCTTCCGCAACGACTACCATTGCTGTTGTTGTTACAAACATTGCCGCAGTCGCAGTGGAGCTGCTGCTTCTGTTGCATCGCTGCTTTGCTGCTAAGCTCCTGCTGTCGCTGCCGCTGCATGTTCCTACTATGATCGTCCTCAGCTGATGTTGTAGTTGCTACTACTGCTGGTTTTGGTGTTTCTACTATTGTTGCTACTGTTGCTATTGTTTCTACTGCTGCTAAAACTACTCCTGCCACTGTTTTTGCTACAAATTTTGATGTTGCACTAATGTAGCTGTTGCTATGCGCTACTCCAGCTGTCACGTAACTATTGCTGCCTCCACTGCTGCTGCTGCTGCTGCTCGGCTGTTGGAAATGCTGCTATTGCTGCTGCCTCACTGCTACTGCTCCTGCCGCGTGGCAAGTAGCAAGCAGAGGGGAGCATGAGTCGGGATCTGTTTTCCTTCCATTATGGATCTCCACTTTCCGGGTCTGGCGGTGCTGATTCCACAATTGCTGATGTGGCTGCACCCGGTAGGAAGGGTATGCTGATGTGGCTACACACGAAAAGAAGGGTAGAGAGAGTAGGATGTAGAGAAAAATAGTGGGGAAGTTGCGGGGACAATTCCTTGCTACGTGGCGGTGCCAGCGCCACGTGCGTCGGATCAGCCGTCGACGTTGTGCCACTCTGCATCGGCCACATGACCGCCTCCGCTACCACCTCTGTGAGATCAATGCCGTAAAAAGACATTCCGTAGCTTTTCCCCTGCGTTGGAAGCATTCTGAAGCCACCACTAGGAGAGGCTAACTCTGGCAAGAAAAATCTGGCAGAGTTTCTCCTGCACTGGCACGTTTAGAGGTCTGCCAACATTGACTAGAACATGTACGCTGCTGTTGTTGCTCAGTCTGCTGCGTTTGCTATGCTATGGCTCTGATACCAAGCTCAAAATGATGTTACGTTAGTCTGGGCAGGACAAAATTATTCCACCTCACATACTTGGACTGAAATGTGTGGCCTGCTGTGCCCAGACTTTGCGCCTGAGCAGAACTGGCTGCTGAGGTGTGAGAGGGAACACTCAAACTCAGAAGTTTGCACCAAAAATGTAGTTGGAATCAAGTAATGACTGGGTTGAAAGCAAGAATGAGGTTTGGTGAGAGACCCCTCCCACACTAACCTAGGCTCTCACCTTTGTGAGGCTTGTTACTCAGTCTACCAACCAATCATGAATACACACTATTTTTGGCCTTTGGGGTTTTCTTGGTGAGACCTGCCAGAGTCGCCAACTCGGCACTGCAGGCCCGCCGCATGCCCCCCAAGCACCCTCAAACAATCCCGAAGGTCCACCTCCCTTCACTCCACCCCTTGGACCACCCCCCACGTACCTTAGCCCCAACCCCCGTACCCCCCCCCCCCTTTTGCAATTACAAACCAATATTACTTCTCAATGTAGGATACAAGATCCTAGCAAAATTACTTGCAAACTGTCTCAACCAAGCACTGCCCTACATCATCCATCAAGACCAAACAGGCTTTGTCAAAGGATGAAATGTCCAAAACACACTCTTCCAATTCCACGATGTCCAACATTGGGCCATTCAAAACGAAGAGCAACTTTATTTCCTGTCAAAGACTTTGAAAAGGCATACAAAACCATAAGCAGACCTTATTTCATACACGCTATGCTCCACCTCAGAATCCCACTTGAATTCATGATGTGGGTACAAATCTCACATAAGAACACCACCACACATTTCCTCATCCATGGGAAACTCTCCATCACTCTACCCCTTGGACCACCCCCTCATACAAAGCCCCTGCAGATCCCAACACAAAAAACTATCATCCTTCCTTGAGCGGACCACGGCTTAGCGGTGAAGTGACCGCCACACCTCATCCAAACACAAGTCGCAAAGTGTGTTTACGACTACCTGAAGCCTCCACGAGACAAATGGAAACAAGAGACCCAGCGCTTTCCCAAAAAATGACATTTCTTCCTTTCCAACCCTAGTAATCCTCGACATTCAATCCCTCCACCTGAGCACCCGATTGCGCCAATACTTCTCATCTTTCCTAAAAACCAATTCCACTATCCTTCCCCCAAATCTCACTTGGTCAGACATTTCTCAAGAATACCTGGCCTACAACAGAAACCTACTCAAAACAAGCAACCAACCATTTGGCAGTTCCCCTAGAGAACGCTTCTTACTCACTTTCAAGATACAAGTAAGGCGCTTTTTTTATCCTCAACTCCTCTCACAGACACTTGGAAAGCCACCCACCCTGAGACAAAACAGAGTGATTAATGAGGTTAGAAAGGACCTTCTCCTCTCTTGGATAGCCATAATCACAAACCCATCTCTAATTACAGACATCTACAAATACACCCCATACGTCACGGTCCCCTCCCTCACATGCTTCCCAACCAGCATCATTTACAAGCTACGCCAATGAGGCCCGGAAATCTGGGATTACCCCTTACAAGTATTTCTTATCACAGGCCGTCTCTGCCGCCACACATGGGCACAACCCCGACCCTTCTTTGGAGCAGACTGCACACTAGTATACATTAAAAGGGGATCTTTCTCGGCACACCACACCAACCAGACATCCCTAGCTATAGATTTTAAGTGGCAACCCATTTCTCTAAGATATTTACGAAATATTCCTCAAACCCGAGAACCTATCTGTGACACATAAGCCAAAATGGGAGTGTAAATACCCCATCATCGTATTCCAATGGCGGTATATTCATGACTGCCTCATCAACACTCCGCTTTGCCTTCGACGGCAAGAGGTCATGTTACGCATCATCTACAGATCCATCCAAGCCAACCACAGATTCTGTTTTCTCCTCCCCCCCCCTCCCCACTTCATCCTCGCTATGCCCACACTGCAATGAACGGAAAAATAGTTGAACACTACTTTATATAATGCTGCAAGGTCTAACCAATCATCAAACACCTCCGCATCCTTTTCACCACCTTCTTCCCTCAAACCCCACCAATACTACCCAACATTCTTATAGGTCCTACCACTCCCACTAATGAGCGGAAATGATGGGAAATCACACAATCCACCATACTACACCACCTATGGCAAGAGCGACAGGCACAACCAAAACACAACCCCATCCCAACCATCATTGCAACCATCCCACACCTCTTATAAGAACACCTCACCCATGCCGCATTGAGATTAGACCAACTCCCTGCTGGAAGAAAGAAGAAAACTTCCCTGAATCAATTCTACACCGAGATACTACATGCTCCCTTCCTATGCAGTGCACAAGAAGGTAGAGAAAATAAAATGATCTGTATCTCACAGAAGTTCCACCGTTGGTGGAAATACCCCGGACTATACAAGCTGTAATTTGTTTGGGTGGCCAGGCTTAATCCCCGGGCTTGTTTTGGTGTCTTGGAGATCTTCCCTCTCCCATCGGTTATGACCACGGGACCAAAACAAAAGGGTGAGCCCTGCCAAACGCGGATGTCTTCCGTTTTTTCCTGAAAGCTGGATCATACCAAAACATGCACGTTGCAAACACAGTCGTGCAGTCAAAATCAGCTAGAAAAATCACACACGAGAGTTATGGCTGCCTAAGCCTAGTTGTCCATGACAGTGGCTGCTATCGATGGAACTGGACACACACTCCTACCAAGTGGGCGACTTCACACAATGAGACGGGAGCCACGTCTCTCAAAATGGTGCGACCTCCTCTCCATCTCTCAGTGCCCGTCGTCTTCAACGTTCACCGAGTCTTTCATCTGCACGAGCATGTACAGCAGCCGAGAGGTGACATCACAGATCAGTGAGACAGTGCAAACACAAATCACAACACGGAAGTTGGTGGAAGTTGTCAGAAACTTTCTGGAACGGAACACCGGAGGTCAGGTCAGTTTTCAAAAATTCCCTCGGTCAGGTGGCATAAAAATCCTAAAGTCTATGCGTGGTGGGCCATGAATGTATCGGGATAAATGCCAACTCATGAACTTTAGGGACTACCATATGTCGGGGACGTAACATTGGTATTCTCTGTTACGTACCACATGTACACGAGTCCCTAATCTTCCGAGTGGGTATTTCTTTCATTACACAAATAGCCCACTACACGTCGAGACCTCCATTTTTTGCTTCGACGGTCAAGGGCGTTTTGCAAACTACCCTCGCACTCCGACGAACCTTTTTGCATCTTCTGACAACTTCGACCACTTTCAAGAATCCACAACAGAAGTGTCACGACCTTTCAGTCGACTTCTCAAGGCATCAAGACATATCTAGATTTATAAAGATGCTAGTGTGTCACCGTAGCGTCTGGTTGTGTTTGGGGTATATTGGATATTTTCTTGTCGGTTGAGACCCGGGCACACGGTTGGCTGTTCCGGTGCCTCGTGAGACCTCTAGTGTGTGGTTTCATGTTCTGGGACATGTGTATTCCCCGTCCGTGCCTTTTGGTGCGACGGGGATGACGGGGCCTGGTGGGCTAGCCGCAAGTCCCCAGTACATAAGCTCGTCGTAGGGCTCATTGTACCTCCCTCCTTGATTCTTAATTCATTCGTTCCAGACGTAGCCAAATTTTGGCGCTGCATTTCTCCCGCTCACCACCAGAGCTCATGTCTCTTCCTGCATGGGCCTGCATGCCCTAGACGTATTTTAGCATGGTATCAGAGCACAGGGGGGCCGTGTGAGCAACAAAGCAGCAGAACAGACTGGACACGCAGCTGAGGTGTGCCACGTGGCGCCACTCAGGCATAAGAGTGCAAGAAGCAACAAACGTGCCTGAGACAGCAGCACACGTGTCTACAATCGCATCAAGGACTTCCTCCAATCAGGTTTTAGGTTAGAGCCGATTGTTAGACTGCCGGGTGCTGCCGCGACTCCTGTTTAGGTGGCAGAAGCAAACAGCACCCACCGGCAGCAGCGACCCCACTCATTCTCTGCGAGTGGACAGTGTGTTTGGTGAGTGAACGCGGTAACCCGTGCGCCAGCGGCGTGCAGGCAGCCAGCACAAGCGGCGTGCAAGCAGCGTGCAAGCAGCCGGCACAAGCAGCGTGCAAGTAGAGTGAAAGCAGCCAGCACAGGCGGAGCACAAACAGCATTGCAAGCAGCATGCCAGCGGCGTGCAAGCAGCAGGCTGCAGCATACAAGCAGTTTGCAAGCAGCCCCCAAGCATCAAGCCAGCGCAGCGTGGTAGCCACAGGTCTTCGTAGCTGCTCTCTATCAGCAGTAGCAGTGGCATATCGCACGCAGTGCTGCGAAGCAGCAGCAGCGTGCATTGTGCTGTGCGCAACAGCAGGTGCGCAGTGCGCAACCGCAACGCGTGGCAGACGCGTTCTACACACTAAGCAGCTGCATTGAGCAGCTTAGAGCAATTGCGTCAACAGTAGTATGCTTGCACAGTGTTGCAGCACCAGCACAAGCAGCGATCAGCAGCTGTAGCGTTGCGCAGTTTGCATGCCTACTTGTAGCCGCAACAGCGACAGCACGATTGCAGCAGCCGCTGACACTCTCCCGCACTCTTTGCTACGCTTTTCCCTCTCTCTCGCTGTCGATGCTCTTTCCTGCTCTCTCACTCGCTCCCACGGCTTCTCTCTCTCGCCTCCTTGCTCTCGCCCGCTCCCACGGGCCCGCTCACTTGCTGTCCTGCTAACGTCACCAACTCCTGTCACTCACCGTCCGCACCTCGTCGTGGCGAAAAGCCACCCACGACTTTCGCGTGGGTGCGCAATCACCCACGCGATCATGGGTGGTTGCCGGTCTGCTTTTGCTGTTTGCGCTGAGTTTGATCCGGCCACCTCATCCAAAAAAAGGGGGGCTTTTAGGCCACAAGGGCAATACAGCAAACCCCGATCACCCAGGGGGCATCTCTTTAACACTTTCTGTCCAACCTGGGCATTCATGTAATCTGCTCTGTCAAACAACAAGTTCTCTCCCTTAAACTTTCATTTTATTTCTTTTTCTTCCCAGAACAAAGGGAAAATTTTCCATACCCTTGTTTTCTTTCTTTTCCTCGATCTTAGCACAAGTACGTCTACCGTGCACTTCAGCCTTTTTTTATTTTTTAGTCGCTTCCAGACTCTACCCTTCCTCTTTGCATTGCCTCGGGACGGTGACAGCACTTCTCACCCCCATCTCATCTCACTGTCCCTCTCGGCACGATGTTGCCATGGCCGGGGCCACCTCCTGGGCCCCACCTCACCCAGGAAGTTTTGACATTGCCTACTGATAGTGTTCTACACTCTCACTCACTTTATCCGCGACCCTCCGCCTCACTGAGGCCGCAGCCAGGACCACCTCCACGTGGTCATCCCAACCATGTGCACCCGTGGTCAGTTTCTACACCTCCGGGGCCCAGCATCTCCCACGCTCCATCCCATCATGGATTTCCTTCTGGCACGGTGATCACACCACCGGCACCACCACCTCACGGTGGTGTTGACCATTCACTCCTGTGGTCAATTCCCTCATCAACAGGAGAGAGCGTTCCTTTCACCCTGCCGTGTCACCAGCCCACTGGCACTCTGACTTGCCCTCAGGCATCACCATTTTCAGCGTATCCTGGTCAGCTTCCTCTTTGGATGGCTTCTCCTCCGATCGGATCCGGCGCTCTACACGCCCACGCGTGTCCTGAGCCTGACGGCTTGGTGCCCGGACCACCTCCACCCACTGGTCAGCCTTCTCCGTGGTCTTTCTCGTCACCACCGAGACATGAGGCTCTCCATGCGCATCCACGTCATGCTCCGGCTTCAGGGATTGATGTGTGGATTCCAGCACCACCTTTTAGTGATGCTGTTCTCCAGCCACTCCCGTGGTTGGTCTCTACACCGCCGGGACACGGCATTCTCCATCCTCACCATCCTGACTCTCATCGGATTGGTCATCTTCCTCCCCGGCAGGATCCATCTCTTCGTGCATTTTCCTGCCACTTCTGTGGCGATGGACGCCATGGTTGGCGCCAGTGTCACCTACCCCCTAGTGGGTGGCATCCACCCTGGCTCCAGCCTCGTGAGTCCCCTCTCACTCCACAGCAGACGGACCTATCTCATTTGTCCGTTCCCCACACCGGCTCTCTGGCGACACTATACACCGAGCTTCAGAGCCTGCGGCACATGATGCAGCAGCTCAGGGACTACCTCTTCTCCCATCCGGTTGGTTCTTCCTGTTCCGCGTCGTCCTCATCTTCCTCATCTTCTTCTAAGGGACCTTCCCCAGCTGCATCAGACCTCTCTTCTCAGTCCGCGGCTATTCTCTCCATCCTACGCTCCACTGGTGTCATGCCCCCTTCCCGTCAGCCTCCTGTTCGACGTCGTCGTCGCCCAGCGCGTCATGTTTGTCTCATCTCTGGCACATCTTCATCTCCACCGGCCTCTGTCGTTGCACCGGCTGAGGGGGGGTGTTTGCATCCGTCCACTTCGACGTCGATTACGCCAGTGAGCACCGAGAATGGAGCAGGAGCACCTAATACTGCATCTGTTAGAGCAGGTACATCAGCAGTAGTAGCATGAGACATGTCCACACAGTCTCCATCCACGCTTTTTGCACCATCTACAGTACCAGCTTCATCAGCCGGTATAGCTGCACTTACTGCACCAGCTGCCCCACTTGTTGCAGCGCCAACAGCAGCGTCCTTTGTAGCGTCTACATCTCTAGCAGGATCAACAGCATCAGTCCTCTCCACAGCACTGGCTCTACTTTCACCAGCAGGCGCATCATCAGCTTCATCTGCTACATCTACAGCCTCATCGACATCAGCCACTTCTACGGCGCCTGCTCTGCTCATAGCACCAGCTGCATCAGCTGTGACAAATGCAACAGCAGTACCACCTACTCCATCTACTTCTTCACCAGCAGCAGCAGCATCAGCGTCATCTGCTACATTTACAGCTTCATCAACATCAGCCTCTGCTAGAGCATCTCCTTCGCTTATAGCACCAGCTGCTCCATCTTCCACTACAGTCGTATCATTAGCTTCCTCTCCAGTGTTAGCTTCTTCCTCTACATCCAGTTCACCAGCTACGTCGACACCTTTGTCAGAATCAGGTACTTCAACAGCGTCATCGACAGCACCATCTGTTGCATCCTCAGTGCCGACGGCACCAGCTGTATCTGATGCCTCTGCAGCGCTTTCATCTTCCACACCAGCCCTGCTAGCCACGTTGGCTGCACTAACCACATCGTCTCCACCACGTGCACCAGCTGTATCATTTGGATCGATGCCTTCATCAGGATCCTCTACATGGGCGGTGTCGGCACCTTCAGGATCATCATCTACTTCGGCTCTTGCATCTGCTCCAGCTTCTGCCTCAGCGATAGCACCTACATCCTCTTCAGCATCACCTGTTGGAGCATCAGCTACATCTGCCATATCGACATCATCTACAGCATCTCCAGCATCGGTTCCATCTTCTACATTGGCAGCACCAGCTCCATCACCAGCACCAGCTGCATCATCAGCACCACCAGCTTCTCCGTCAGCATCAGTTGCATTGGCGGCATCTGTTGTATCGGCAGCACCTACTACATCAGCGGCATCGGCTGCATCTGTAGCATCAGCTGCATCGACAGCATCATCTCCACTGTCAGCATCAGCTACATCGTCAGCAATAGCCACATCTGTAGCCTCAGCTACATCGACCACATCCGTTGTGTCTGTTGTCCCCTCGTGTGAGATCTTAGGGAGAGCACTTGGGTCTTACACACCTATGGTAGTGACTACATGGTCAGTTTCCCTCACCAGTCCGACAGCACTTAGTCATTACTTTCCGCGATGCCGAGCTGAGGAGGACGAGACGTGCTCTCAGATCAGTAAGCAGGAGACCTACATCGCTACCATTCGAGAGACATTGTCCAGCGATGCCCCTCCACCACAGGATGCTCCCGGTGATATCTTCACTGGGTACATGGGGAGGAGCGATTACATACAGATGTCTAAAGAGTGTGAGCTGAGGGATGCAGAGCAGTGGTTGCGTGCACTACAGGATGCGCTGGCCGAGATGCTCAGAGAGGGTTGCAGTGGACAGAGTCCCGATGACTCTGAGTCCAGTTCCATAGCACCTTCGGACAGCGACTCACAGGATGGGGATCCTGAGGTAGTGAGCAGTGACGACACCCCGGAGAGCCTTAGGACACCCTTCAGCTCACCCCCACCCTCCTTCTCCATTCCTGATCCATTCCTCTTCACTCCCGAGCCGTTCACTCCTCCTGCCACAGAGATTGTCCCTCGTCCATGTACTTCAGGTGACCCTCTGTCATAGTCCCTAGACATTTTGAGATGTGTTGCTTCAGGGGGCACAGTACCTGTAGTCGCTCAGCTTCGGACAGCAGAGATGGAGGTCGTGCTTCGTGGAGTGGTTGACTCCTTGTCCACCACCTACAGTGAGGTGGTGGCGGTGCTCGAGGATGGAGAGTTTGAGTTTCACACAGTCACTCCGGAGGATCATGTTGATCTGCGCCTTCGTGCCTCTCGTCTCCAGAATGAGTTGGTCGCAGCACAGAAGTACCTGCGTTGGTTGGAGTGTGCAGTTCCTAAATTGCCTGCAGCGACGAGCTCCACACACACAGACCCTGCTTCGTCTCCACCCTCCATCCGCGGACCCTTCAGCACCATCCTCTCCACCTGTACTACTTTGGAGTATTTTGGTTGGGACCTCTGGCACCCCCCAGATGTGGGGGGAAGAGCCTCTCTCTCCTCTCTCAACCATGGAGCATTCGGCAGCGTCTTCTCCACTCCTGCACCCTCGGAGTCCGATGAGAGTGATGCCCGGGATCTTGCTAGTTGGGATCTATGGCAGCTTCCATGTGGTGAGTGACAGGCGTTAGACAGTACATGAGCGAGTTGTGAAAATTGTAGCCATTGTAGCCTCATCCTCATCTCTTTGATGGCGTATTCACATCTCCAGGTACTGTCAGGTGTGATCATTGTTGGAGTGTTCTTCGTAGGATTGTTGAGCCAGGAGGAGATGCAGTGTTATCTATAGGCCATAGGTTCACAGCCTTCTGCATGCAGGGGGGGCAGATCCATCCTAGCACATTGGTGCTGGCGTTCATGTTCTCAGCACTCTCTCATCGCGGGGGAGCATTTGTATCTTCTGAGCTGGTACCTTGTCGACAGCTCTTGCAGCCGAGGGGGAGTGTTGGTGTATGGGCTTTGAGCTATCATGTAGCCTTGTTTAGGGAGAGCCTCCTAGTTTGAGCTGATGGTTTTCCAGTGACTACATTACTCCTTCTGTGACACATGTGGTGCATTCTGACCGCCTAGATCACCCGTGCATGTTTGATAGAGTTTTCTCGGTGGTCGAGACCCGGACACTTGGTGGTCTGTGCCAGTGCTCCGGGAGACCCCATAGAGATTGACAGCATATTGTCTTTGACAGGTTGTGCACTCTCTCTGTTGTCGAGACCCGGGTACACAGTGGTTTGTACCGGTACCGCGGGGGACCCAGCACCATTGATCGAGTCCTTTGATTGAGACCTTTTGTCAGACATGTGTAGCTTGCATGTGGCTGAGACCCAGATGCCCGGTAACGTGTTCTGGCGTCTCGGGAGGCCTAAACCTGCCTAGCTTGGCTAGCCCGTGATGCTAGTGTGTCACCGTAGAGTCTGGTTGTGTTTGGGGTATATTGGATATTTTCTTGTGGGTCGAGACCCGGGCACACGGTTGGCTGTTCCGGTGCCTCGGGAGACCTCTAGTGTGTGGTTTCATGTTTTGGGACATGTGTATTCCCCGTCCTTGCCTTTTGGTGCGACAGGGATGACGGGGCCTCGTGGGCTAGCCGCCAATCCCCAGTACATAAGCTCGTTGTAGGGCTCATTGTACCTCCCTCCTTGATTCTTAATGCATTCTTTCCAGACTTAGCCAAATTTTGGCGTTGCATTTCTCCCGCTCACCACCAGAGCTCATGTCTCTTCTTACATGGGCCTGCATGCCCTAGACCTATTTTAGCACAAGACATATCTAAATGTATGAAGATGCATCTTGCATCTTCTCTGTTGATCCTTGAAGATCCCCGTTTTCTCCGCGGAGCTTCTCGAATCCAACCACTCACGACGTGACTCCACACACTTCGCTTGACGATCAACCCAACGACCCTGACTATGCCTCATTCGTAACTCGACACTTTTACATATATGTTTGATCATTTAAACACTTGAAATTGAATTAAAATTACGGCTAATTATAAAATTCGCATGTGTCCCAAATTCTCAATCGTGTTTTGCCTCGCAACTTCTACTTGTTCACCATCTACACCCCGTTCGGCATAACATTCTTGAAGCCACCCAGACTTCTTGGTGGAGCTTCTTTAAACAGCCACTCACATCGCGACTTTGCACAAATTGTATAAGTCCAACTTTGAGGACCCAAAATATGCGTCATTGTGATTCTCATCATTGCATATATGTGCTCGACTTATACGACACTTGTCATCGAAGTACACTTATTGCTTAGTAAAAACTATAAATGTACTCGAATTCCTTTAATATTGTAATGTTCCGCACCTCATCCCTGTGAACCACTTATGTTCCGCCCGGCCTAACACACTTTTGCTTGGTGTAACAAGAAAGGTGGCCACTTGTGGCGAATGCTCAGAATGGGGGCTTTTAGAGAATGGTTCGCCCAGAATGGGGGTTTCTTGAGTCCACCCGGTCACATTCGGTCGATCGGGTTGCTGTCGCCTCTGGCCTTCAGACGCGCTGGCGCTGCAGTCACGCAGAGCATTCCCCTCCGCCGCCGAACTGTAGTCTTTTCGCCGCACCCGCCGCCTGCTTCCCTCGAGGCGCGCTACAGCTCTCTCTGTCCCGCCCGCCGCTTGCCGCAGACATGGCATTAGCGGCGCTCGACGCGTCGTTGGGTGCTGCCGCCCTGCCGCAGCAGCGCCACCAGTGCCAGCCCCCACCTAGACGAACGCGCCATGTCGTCCCTCCGGTCGTCGCCGTCTCCGCCTCTGCAGCACCCCCGCCGCGGCAGCAGCACCGCCAACGGGTCGAGCAGCAGCAGCCTTTCCTGCGCATTTCGCGCCGCGTCTTCGCCGCCGGCCCCGTCACTCGCGCCGCAGGGGCCGAGCCGCCCGCCACAGCGGCAGCGGCATCTCAAGCCTCCTCCGCCGCCGCGAGCAGCACCAGCAGCAGCCTGGCCGACACCCCCGCGGTGCCCTTCTTCGTGGCCGCCAGCGACGCCGACGACGCGGCGTCCGTGTCGGACTCCGAGACGCACGAGCCGGCCACGCAGCTGAACCTGGCCGCGTTCCCCGCGTCGTCCGGCGTGTACGCCGTGTTCGACGGCAGCGGCGCGCTGCAGTACATGGGCCTGTCTCGACGCCTCAATGCCAGCCTCGCCGTCCACGCCGAAGAAGTGCCCGAGCTGTGCCACTCCGTGAAGGTGTGGGAAGGGAGGGGGGGGGGGGGGGGGGGGGGGGGGGGGGGANCCCGCGTCGTCCGGCGTGTACGCCGTGTTCGACGGCAGCGGCACGCTGCAGTACATGGGCCTGTCTCGACGCCTCAACGCCAGCCTCGCCGTCCACGCCGAAGAAGTGCCCGAGCTGTGCCACTCCGTGAAGGTGTGGGAGGGGAGGGCGCGTGGGGAGGGGGAGGTGGGGAGGGGAAACGGGGGAGAACGGAGGGCGAGGGGGATGGGGAAAAGGGGGGCGGAAAGGCGGGTGTGAGAGGGGGTGAGATTTTGCTGCTCCCTCGCAAATTGCGTGAAAGGCTGAGATAGGCTGTGGTTGGGCAGTCATCGTGAATGGCAAGTCGACGTGCCACGTCGTGTCACGAGCAGTGCAGTGCAGCAGGCGCACCAAGTCTGTCTCGCTGCTGACAAACCAGTGGCTTGGCATTTCTTTGAAGGAATGAGAGCGAATGTGCGGTGACTTCTGCTATGAACAGGAGGCATCTTGCCATATTCCAACAGCTCTCGCCTGAACAGGCCGCGGCTGATGATGCTGCTGCTGCTGCCGTTGATGCTTCTTGTGCCGACAATGGTGCTGGTTCTGGTGATGCTGTTGGTGGTGATGGTTGTGGTGGCGGCGGCGGCGTCGGCGGCGGCGGCAGTGGCCGCGGCGGCGGCGGCGGCGGCGGTGGTGGTGTTGGTGACGGTGGTGGCGGTGGTGGTGGTGGCAATGTTGGTGGTGGGGATGGTGCTACTTTGCGCTCATTGATGGTCCCAATGGTGCTGTGTGGGTCCTGCTTCTGCTGCTTGCGCCAGTGCTTCTGCTCTCGGTGTCGCTACAGCAAGCAGTGCAGGGTGGTAGGTTTCGTCGGACACCGTGTCCTCTTTTGGTTGCGTGTCGTGTCATGGAACATGTGTGTCGTGTCAGACAGACGTTCTGTCGCAGCAAAGAATCTGAGTCTGCTTGCGTGCTTCTGCTGCTGCTGCTTCTGTTGCTGCTTTTGCTTTTGCCGCCGCCGCTGCTGCTTCTGCTGCTGCTGCTGCTTTTGCCGCTGCTCCCGCTGCTGTTTCCCCTGCTGTGTGCTGCTGCACTCGAGCGCAGTGGCTGGTGGTGAATGCGCCGGACAGGGCGTCGCTGGTGGCGGCGTGGAAGGCGTGGATGGAGGAGCATGTGGCGGCCACAGGCAGCGCGCCGCCCGGCAACGAGAGCGGCAACCCAACCTGGACCACACGCAAGCCCAAACGCAGCAAGCCCGAGATCCGCCTCACGCCTGGACCCAACACAAAACTCACCGTTCCTATGGAGGAGGTGTGTACATCTGTGTGTGCTTGCGTGCGTGCGTGCGTGCGTGCGTGCGTGCGTGCGTGCGTGCGTGCGTGCGTGCGTGCGTGCGTGCGTGCGTGCGTGCGTGCGTGCGTGCCTGCCTGCGTGCCTGCGTGTGTGAGTGTGTGTATTGTGTGTGTGTG
>SZWC01007690.1:30970-40984 GCA_023375785.1 Penium margaritaceum | reverse complement strand
CCCTCCCTTTACCCTTCTCCTTATCCTTCCTCTTGCTTCTCCCACTTTCCCTCCCCTTGTCCTTCCCCCTACCACTCATCCTACCCTTCTCCATGTCCCTTCACCTACTCACATCTATTCGGGGATATTCCACCGTAGGTGGGATAACTGCACATATGTAACAGAAAGTATGAACAAAGTAGTCGGTTAATGAAGAACACAAATGCATGTTAACAAATTGTAAAGATAAATGGAAAATGATCAAAATGTGTCGTTTCCTGTCGAAACACATTTACTCTTTCTCTACTCATATTTGTCCACAGATGATCGATACATGTACCAGAAATGAATGTGGGAAAGTCTATGCAATTGTGAAAGCCAGAAGTCTGCAGAAAATTCAACTCGTTTGGAAGTGTCTTAAACAAATCAATATTAAAATCTCCAACAATGATACAAGGTTTCTCCTTGTATTTGTAGATTGTCTGATGTAAAAACTCAGTTGTTTCAGAAAGCCTTGTGTGAGGGTGATGATAAAGAAGAAGAATAACAACATCACCCACGTGTGATACCCGTATAATAAACCTCACAGCTTGAAAGTTTTTAAAAGTGAAGTCTTGGACCTCTTGTATATTTTTCTTTGATGCAACAAGCAGCCCAGATGAGCCTTCAAGTGCATGTAAACTTGTAGCACCATACCAAGCCATCTGATCAGATGGATCTTGAACATGATGTGTTTCACATAACAGAATGACATCTATTTCTTGGAATACAGTACGAGTTGAAATGTCATGTATGTGACGACTCAATGATCTAATGTTATGATAATATATAGAAATGATGTTGGGTTTTATGATAGATGGCACGGGTATAATGTTTAAGGATAATGGTTCAGCACGAAGCCGTTTCATTTCTTTGATAACATCTTCACAAATCCTTATTTTTTTTGCGTTCATAGTTGCATAGCCTAATAAGCGAGCTATCCGAGAATCTACTTAGGGCCACATAATACATATGTGCTTGTTCGTTACGTGAAAGGTCAATAATTGCTGGTTCCAACAAGGTGGTACCTTGACATTTATGGATTGTAATTGCATTAGCATGCACAATAGGGAATTGTACCCTTGAAATTTGTGCCCTTGACTCACCTTTAGGAAAGAATTTTACTTCTTCACGAAAAATTGGTGTAAAATGCAATGGAATATTTTCTGAATGATACAGTGCCTGGTGTTCTGCGCGACGTTTCTCTCCAACACGAGAAGTTATAAACTCAACCCAAAATGTTTTCACTTCATTTGCTAGCATAGTAGCCTTTCTCAAAAACCCGGTTGCACCATTGACAAGACCATCAGAAGTATCAGTGTTAATTACAAGCATAACTCGACAGCCAATGTACAAGTGAAGTACTTCAACTAGGCCTCCGGTATTTCGCTCATCTATGTTAACATTTCTCAGAGACTTTGAACTCCTCTCAAATAATGCACTTGACAGACATGCATCATGTGCTTTACACACAAATTTTTGCTCCTCAGTGGTTTCAAACAAACTCATATTATGTGCATGAACTTTATCTTTCACTGTGAACAGATGGAGTATGTTTAATCTATCATTCTCACTAACGTTGTCAATCAGTAAATGTTCAAAGAGGTTATGATCTTCCTCAGTGGATTTTCCTTCACGAAGATGATTCAATCGTGTAGCGAACTCTTGATTTTGTTGTCGCACTATAGTTTTTAGTTCGTACATCTTAAATTCACGCCATAGAAAATGTATTCCGGTAGAAGAATCTTGTGTAGAACTCTTTTTTATTTTTTCTTCTTTAGCGATGTCATCTAAAGGAAGAAATGGGTTCTTATCACGAACAGGTCGTAATTGAAATAAATCTCCAACAAAGACCACATGAACTCCACCAAATGAGACAAATTCATTGCCTTTGATTTCTCTCATTCGTCGATCCAAGAAGTGTAAAATTCTACCCCCCACCATAGAAATTTCATCGACAATCATAAATTCCACTCTGCCAAGCTCACAGGCTAGAGTGTGTCTATCATCGCTGTTCAAGGGTTTATATTCTCTTCCATGAACGCGTAACTTTATAGCATTATGGATTGTAAATCCATTAATGTTAAACGCAGCAACTCCAGTTGGACCTAATCGTAACACTTTTAATGCAGTAATGTCTGCATTCGGACCTGCATTATATATTCTACAAAGTCGTTCATAAAGGCATCTGATCACCGTCGACTTTCCTACCCCTGCACCTCCAGACAAAAATAGCCGAAGAGGTTCTGAACCAAAACGTACTTCATGAACAACATGATCCACAAATGCTCTCTGTTCTTCATTCAACGTTTGGTTCATACGATCATATTCTTCGTTGCTTTTTACTTTATCAGCGAACATATGACGCCCAATCCGACGAGTTACTTCAGTATCATCAAGAATTGGTGAATTAAGTACATGTTCGTCTTTATCACTACGTATGCATTCTTCATCTTCACGGGCATGTTCTTCTCTCTTTAAAGCTACCATTTCACTTAACACCTTTTCCCAATCAGAAGAGTTCGGTGAATATTCTTCGCCCTTCAATTGAATATCATCAATGTGATTCCGATAAAGCTCCTCACATCGGTCTTTGGTAAGATCACTTTCTCGACGAAATGGGACAAAAAGAAGAACCTTTTCTCGTCGATATTTACTATCATCATTGTGTTGTCGAAAGTTTACAAACCGAATGATCTTATTCCGTGAGCGTATTCTGTAACTTTGTATGGGATCATACGTCAACTTGTGTGTAGGAGGTACATGTCTTTGTTTGTCTTCATATGTGTCTTCCTCCTTGTAACCTTTTTCTCCTAGATCTTCTATATGATCATCAACCGTTTCAAATTCTTCTTCCTTCTCGGTTTTGTCAATGTCGTCCTCGATACAATCATCAGTTTGTTTTTTACGTATATGATCATATTTTGCCACGAAGTCAGCAAGACACACATGCTCAAGTTCAAGTGGACGCCGTTCATATCGCGATATTATTGCATAACTTACAAACACATCAGTCGAATCTGGCGCTAATTTTTCCAATTCTTTTTTTGCTTTCAAGATCAACAACCGTTCCTCATGAGAACTTGTATTAATGAATGCAAATCCTCTACTAGAAAAACGAAGAGGAAGACTCGTCATCAAGGTAACTGCTTCTTGTACAGATACCTCTTGATCTTTAATCAATGCCCTTCCAATCTTACTAACAAGCGAGCGAGCACCTTCTGTAATGTGATTCTCTTTCAAAGCCATAATTACATTACGCAAAGTACGACTCATTATACGGTTTCCTTTGCACATGTACGAAACGACATAATTTGCAACTGCATATGGATGAATACATATTTGTTTATCCATATTTGCCTGCCAAAGGGTCAAAGTTTCTCTATTGAATGGATTCACATGGTGGTGAATCGGTTTTCTTTTATAGAATATTGTTGGACGGCATACTCTTGACCTTATACAAGAAATGTATTGTGAAGCAGTCAGGTTACACAACTCAAGAAACTCTTGAAATGTTACATCTGAAGAAATATTTTTTAATGTTGCGGTCATGAGTGCATATCTCTCTCGATATGCTTTTTTTTCTTTCTTGGAAATCTCATCTTCAAATGGAGTTATAATAGTAGTAGTGGGAAAAGGAGGTTGCGGAAAACCAAATGCACATTGGTGCACTTTTTTCCCCATTTTTTGGTCGACAACGGAATGTACACCGATGAGACTGAAGAGAACAGAGTTTTTCAGAAATAGTACTAATATCTGTACAGATATACGTATCTACAAACTGTATGAGTTCTTCTACTTTGCAGTTATCAATGTTGGGTGCATCTTTTACCCACAACAGAATATGACAATGTGGACTACCTCTGTGCTGAAACTCAACAACACCAAAATAGTCTACAATCATGCCGACAGGTCCAGTTTTTGTCAGAAGAATATTTCGAAAAAAACTCAACCGTCTATGATGAAAGTATCGTGCAACGGTTACAGGATCATTACGAATGTATGCCATACGTTTTTCAATTTCAAGAGACTCGATCTCTTCATTTGATAATTCAGTTCCTTGTAAACGAGATAATATGCGTAACAATTTTGCCCAACGAGTGTCAGCCATCGATAAAGAGAAAAAGAAGGTTGGATTCTGCTTCTTTTGTCGTAAGAAAGAAAACAAGTCTTTTTTATTCTCTTCCCAATAAGAAACAGTTCCACGTAGTCGCTTAAACTCGTTATATAAAGTGTTACTTTCCATAAGACGTGCATAACTGGTGGGATTTTGAACATCGCATACTCTTATATTACGATGTGCAACTTGTCTCGCTCGTATAGAGGCGATTTCTCTTACTACAAGAACTTGACAAATATAAAATTTGAAAAAAATGTTATCAACTCGTTTTGCGAATCGTCTATCCATGTTAAATATCTCCCATTTTGCTATTTTTTTGTACGTTGTTGAAGGACCTACATCACAAGATTCAAGTTGCAGTCGAATCTGCGCCACTCTAGATTTCCCACCAAAAAGGCTTGGAAAGCAAAGTTCCTCAATATTATTGTGAACAAATATATGACAAGGATCATTCCCTTGACCCGGTGCTACTGCCATGTGCCCCTCCCTAAGAGGTTGAAAGTATGGCGTGTCAAATAAAATAGAATGCTGAATATTTTCTTCAACGTCATTATTAAGTTCTTCTGTTTTCTCAGGTGGATCAGTGAACACATCATAAACTTCATTTAATGCTTTATCAATATCATCAGCTAGTTGTTTTGCTTGCTCTGCTGAGAACTGAATACCTAGATTCTTGAACAGAGGTGAATTTTCAACAAGAAATTTTGTAGCACGTACAACCACCAAAGGCCGAATGTTATCCTCAAACACCGAAGATTTAAAGTCAAGTTTTTTCTTCAAAGAAATCACAATTGTGTGAAGCATAGAAATTGCTCTAGGCATCTTTGTCACCAATTTCACTACATCCATAGGCACGGTTGTAATTCCACCGTGCATTTTTTGTTGACGACCTTGCCTCACTAACTCAATATTCATGAAGGGAATATATGGACAAATAAGTCGCTCTTCAAGAGGTGAAAGTGTTTGAAGTATTTCATCTACATCGTTCATAACAAAACCGCGTTCTGCATCAAAGACACTTTTTACATGATGACGTTTCATTCTTATGCAACCAATGCACATAACAACACTTTTTCCATCCTCATTTAGCTCCTTAATATTTTGTTTAAAGTGAAGTATCGAGCATGATGAGCATGGAACCTCAGGCCCATACTCACTTTCTTGTAAAAACCGAACACCATTTCTGTTGTTCTTTACAATTAACTCCATGAATTCTTGAAATTGATTTACAAATATAGTCAATACATCGTCTTGGACTACTTGTCCTGATGTCAAAAAAAGAATCGCGTGCTTCTCAAATTTTTTTCTTTTTGTACTTACTTTTCCAAAACAAGAATATATTATGTACTCTCTTACTATTGCCGCTGATGCAGACGTTAGAAAACCATAAAACTTCTTCTTTTGCAATTGTATACAGAACTTATTTCTGCTTTTAGCAACCCCTATGTGCTTCTTCATAGGATCATGATAACACTGGCTATATCGTGAACGTACATGTTCTTCTATAGAAATGAAATCTATGGTGGAGACATCATTTCCATGAGGCAATGTCGTCCTTTTCTTATGTTTTGATAACGTTACCTTTTCGATGACGCTATTTGTGGAACCCTTTGCGTCCTGTACCTCGGTATTGTTTAACTTCTGTTCATCTACTTTTTTTGGTTCATGTAACAATTTTGTTTGGACGGAGAATGTACATTCTGTCTTCAATGGTGGAAAATCACCAACAAAACTTCTACAATTATCCTCACTAGACAAAGGTTGAATACTAGCATTTTCTTCGAATATCTCTTGCACAAGAGACATAAAGCGACCAGGTGGACGTTTGTTGAAGTATTGGTGTGGATGTGACACATGGATATCTGTAGAAGAGGGAGGGATGGTGGACATGGATATGGTTTGATGATTTAGCGGGGGGATGGGCATGGGTGCCTTGGGAGGTAAAGAGGGTGCTATCATGACATGAGTTTGTTGTTCAGGAATGAGTGTAGGTTTGTCGAAGGACGGAAGGAGGGAAGAGACAGTGACAGATGCAGAGTGTGATGTGGTGTATTTGTGTGACTGTGATGGTAACGGTTTAAAAGGGTGGGGGATTGATTTGGTCAATGGTGGAAGAGTGACAGGGTGAGGATGCGAGGGTATGGTGTCAGGGAATATAGATGAGAAAACTGGAGGATCTAAGGTAGAGATGAGATGGTGAGATGAGAGGGAATGAGAATGTGGGTATGTGGGTATTTGCAAATCATGGATATTGTAGGTGGGTGCAGATGTAGAAAAGTGAGGTATGGGACAATATACATCTTGTTTATCACAAACCTGATTGACATTCGAATCTTCGTTACTCATAGGATCTTTCATTAATATACTAATATGTTTTAGACGTTGCATGTATTCTACTGTTGGTTTGTAAGTCTTTTGTTGTAAACTATGAACATCAACACTTCTCCCATAAAGGCGTCCATGCTCAGCGTAAATTAAAGCTTCAAAATGTTCATTGTAATATTTTAAATGCATTCTTGGTCGTTCATCATGAGAAGCAAGGAATGCATATTGAAATGACTCAATTTGTGAGCTCCAAAGAAAAATGTTCACATCATACAATGTACAGAATATGGATATTTCTGCATATGACCCATAAACTCCATCTTGTGTTATATATTTAAAATAATTTTCTTTTGACTCAAAGTCATACTTATGACCAATAACAAGTTGGTGATAAAATTCATTGTAATTTTTACACGCATATTTAGCTACCTCGTACCGAACTTGTTCATGCTTTGTTTGTGTCCCACAATGGAGAAAAGAAAGACTTCGAAAAAGACAATTACCGTCTCCAACAATCTTTTTTACTTTCAGTTTACACGGAAATCCTATTACTTTTTTAGTAACATCACCAATTGTACCAATGTTGTGACGTGTATTATGTCCATGCATGTCATCAACCGTATCGCATGACATTGCGTCCGACATATTTTGCACACGTGTAATTGATTGTGAACGATTCAATGACATAGTAGATCTTTGAATTTTATCTCTTTCATCCATATCATCATGTTTTCCATCACTTTGTCGTTTCAGAAGATTTGTGTAATGTTGTTGCGGCACTTTGCGAGCAGCTGTCTGTGACAATTCTACCAACTCTGGAGGAGACACAACATTTATCGATGGTGACACAAAAGACTCGTCTTTCTTTAGGTACCATCCATTGTTCACTTCGTTTTTTTGTTCATCGACATATGTAGTCTTAACAACGTCTGATGTACGTTCTGTCGACTTAGCAAGTTTTGGAGCAATGACTGCGTCAAAATAACAGTCATTGGTCCCAAAATCATGTGTCACAAAGGAGTTTGTTGAGACATCATTTCCATACAAGTGTCCAAGTTCGGATTCTTGTAACAATTGAAAATGATCGTGACAAAGTTGAATGTGCAATGATCTTCTTGTCTCTTGACGACTTTTGAAAACACACTCAAAATGTTTTTGTGAATAAGTTCACAAAAAGACGTTCATGTTGTACATATGTGCAAATATATACAACTCTGCTGCGGAACCCCATACTCCCGCTTTGCTAATAAGGGTATAGTATGCGTGAGGTGATGAGAATACCTCATCATGACCACACATTATAAATTTTTTATACAAATGAAAATTTTCCCGGCCATATTGAGCTATTCCTCGCCTCAAGCTCATATGACGATTTTCAGTACGAAAAAGTGCTTGAGATAATGTACAAAAAAGACAATTTCCATCAGCAACAATCTTTACCACACACAACTTTAATGAAAACAACACACCGTTGCAGTTCTTGGGTACTGTGATGGCGTGGAATTCACTTGCACCAACGCCCGCCTCCGCACCCGGACTTGCGTCTACGTTTGAGATGGAACGCGCACCACCGTCCACATTATCGCCCACACTCATGTTTGTGTCTTTGCTGACACCACCGTCCATTTTGGTTGGCATTGTTGCGATGTTTACAGCTGCACATAATAGAATATCAAGAACCGGGTACCAATCTAAAAAGAAAACATATGTACTCACTGAAACATATGTACATACAAACATACATGCACACTCATACATACAAAAATGTACGTCTACACATGCATAACAATTCTACCAAACGAGTGCCATACGCATGTATACACACATGCACGCATCCACAAACATCCATGATTGCAGTCGACATTGACTAACTCTAACCGACTCCAAGCCAATCAAGTCAACCAATTTTTTCATTCCAAATTAAGTTGGCAAGTTGACTGCAAACATAGACATACATAGTTAGTCACGTACGTAGGCACACAGTGACGTATGCAAGCACATCCACACGCACGCACGCACACATGCAAGTATGTATCTATGTATGTCATACGCACACACTCGTGTACACACACACACACACTCCCATGCACACACACTCACACACACACACACACACACACACACGCATACGTACACACATCCACCTACAAAGAAAGACACACACACGCACGAACACCTCCACACTCCTTTCCTGTCAACGTTCACAAACTCATACATTCACACACACACACACACACACACACACACACACACACATATATATATATATATATATATATATATATATATATGTGTGTGTGTGTGTGTGTGTGTGTGTGTGTGAGTNACACACACACACACACACACACACACACACACAGACACACACACACATGCATACGTACACACATCCACCTACAAAGAAAGACACACACACACGCACGAACACCTCCACACTCCTTTCCTGTCAACGTTCACAAACTCATACATTCACACACATATATATATACACGTACTCATATTTGCGTCCGCTTGAAAATCAGTAGTAGTCCCCAGCTCCACAACTTTAACATCTTGTATGCGAGGGCCAAAGCGATCACCCGCAGTTAAGCTGTCATTTGCATTCACGCACGTCCCCACACCCACTTCCACTCTGGCTCTTGATGATAGAATCGCAGCATCCTCCACTACACCTACACACAAATCAAGCATAGAAGGCGCAATTTTATGGAATGTGATAGCTTGCGCTCTTTTCAACATGCATCTCGATGCCCATGCTTACTTCCCTCGTGTGATAATTTTTAAAACTATTGCATGTAGTACATGGTTAAAAAAATCACATGTACTTACACACACATACACACAAAGTACTCAAGCACACAAACATTCCCATACACTCACACATGTCACCATGCACCTAACTCTTTGACACACATACACATCCACACTTCAAGATAAACATGCATTGACGGTAACATTCATACCTATGCTCGTGCGAACATCCGCCTCCATCACAGAATTTGCTTGTACGTGCGTAATCCAGCGCGCACCCGCACTCACGCCATCGCTTGCGTCCAAACTTGCATCCATGTTTACGTCCATACTTGTGACCATACTCACACCCACTCCGCTCGGTAAAACTATCACAGAATCTTGTCCTGCAATTGCATATGACACAATCAAACGAGAAAAAACGTTTACGGAATGTGATAGCCTGCGCAAACACTGATATTGTCTTCCACCAGTAATTTAATAACGCGCACCTTATTGGCCATGAAGGCGTTTGAGGCTTCTGTTTCTAGTATCTGTTTCTGGTCTCTGTTTCTAGTCTCTGTTTCTGGTCTCTGTTTCTAGTCTCTGTTTATGCAAATACATCCGTAACAAGTACTAGAAAGGCACGCAATAGCATAAAGATAAACGTTCACTCATATACACATTAATGTATACACAAACAACTACCATGTACTCTGCCCATGTACTCGCACAAACACACACTTATACACATTTACACACACGCACATACACACACACACACACACACACATAGGCACAAACACCATTCATTCCCCCAA
>SZWC01007689.1:84525-96990 GCA_023375785.1 Penium margaritaceum | reverse complement strand
CGGGCCGATGTCACCTGGAGGAAAAGCTGATGCACCCAAGGGAGCATCTGCAGAGTGGCTGAGAAAGGCTCGAGGGCAGCGTCGCTGTACCGTGTGAAGATGTCGGTGTACTCCAGGCAAACTCCGAGCATGATCGTCCGAAGCGCCCACAGCTGTGTGCCCCCTGAGGTCCCCATACGCGTATAGATACGCGTGGCGCGTCGCCAGTAATCCGCCGCAGGCTCCGCTGGCCCCTGACGGAGCGAGTGAAATGCACGAATGTGTGACACACGCGTGGCGTGTGTCTCTCCAGCCAGTAGGGACAACGCCAGATCCCAGCCTCCACGAGGATCGCCTCCGGTGCCTGTGCAAGCCTCGCCGAGGAAGGGGCGGAAGTCGACGACAGTCTCGCGTGGCATGGCATAGAGAAGTCCGTGCATGGCCCGGGCTGCTGTCAGTGCCTGTGCTGGATCTGTAGACTGGTATGGGCTGTGGTAGTAAGGCCACACTCCCTCGGAAGTGGCCCACACCTGAAATAGGATCTCCCGGTAGTTGAAGCCATCCTTGCTGATGTACCGTGGAGGTGGCGCCTCAAAGCCCTTTGGCTGCCGCTCCGTGGGGAGAGCAACTGCAGGCTGAGGAGGGCGAGAGACGGGAAAAACTCCTGGGAGAGGGTGATCACCGGGGAAGTCAGGTGACGGTCTTATCGGGGACACGGGTGGAGGTGGGGTACCCGTCTGCAGCTGACGGAGGCGCTCCTGTAAGAGACGAATCTCCTGCTCCTGAGAGTCATCCTCGAAGCCTGGCATGAATGGCTCGTCATCAAGGAGGTCAGCAGGTGGTGGAGAAACCACAATAGGAGGTGAAGCAGGCGGGGCACCTGTCACGGGCACCTGGGCCGAGTGCTGGGTAGAGGCCGCAACGCCGGCAGCTCCCTCAAAAATCTGCGAAGGAGCCGTGGACTGAGCACGCACAAGCTCAGTCATCGTGCGCATCGCGTCAGTCCGCTCTCGCTGCAGACGACGGAGCTCATCCTGCTGGCTGCGCAGGTCCGCAATGGCCTGCGAGTGAGGGCTCAATACCCCTGAAGAAGAAGGGGAGGGATCACCTGGTCCCTTGTCCTTGTCGTCGGGCGAACTCATGTCACCGCTCACTATGGGATGACAGGTCAAGTTTGTCGGATTTCAAAACCGTCTGCATTTCTCGAAGAGTTGAAATGCTAGCAACTTTTGACTTTCCGGGTGAAAATTTGGCTAAGTGTAATGCTGACGTCAGCAAGTGGTTGCTGATGTCAGCACAACCTGGTGACGTCAGCAATCAACAATGCTGACGTCAGCTCGTCCCCTCCTTTTTTTTTCTTTTTTTTGTCACGGTTCTGTGCGAGTGTGGAGCCGCTTCGCGGTGGCGCGCGGCAGCTCTGCGGAAGCTGCGCAGCAGCTTCCGCCCAGCTGCTGCTGCAGATGTGCTGTCAGCTGCAGCGGCAGCTGCGTAGCTGCGTGCGCAGCGGTGGCAGTGGCGGCTGCGTTTCTGCTGCTGCTGCTGCGCGCTGCAGCTGCTGCTGGCTGCTGCCGCCACGCACTGCTGTCGCTGCCACTACTGCGCTGCTGCTGCTGCTACTACTGCTACTGCTACTTTGCTGTGGCCGCCGTGACTGCCACTGCTGCTGCTGTGCTGCTGCCGCCACTGCCGCTGCTGCGCTGCTGTTGCCGACGCTGCTGTTGCACTGCTGCTGCCGCCGCTGCTGCCACGCTGCTGCTGCGCCCGCTGCTGCTGCGCTACTGCTGCCGTCGCCTCTGCTGCTGCTGCTCTGCTGCTGCGCCTGTGGGAGGGCGGCTGCACGCACTGCAGCCGCCATTCACCTCTACGTGGCGGTACACGCCGCTGCTGCTGCCTCTGCAGCTGCGATCTCACGTGGTGGGTGGAGTGCGTTGACGGCGACAGGCCGTCTCCAACAGACCCCAGGAACTCTGCTGCAGCGGTGACTCTCACGGCTGCTGCTCTGCTGCGTCTCTGCTGCGCAGCTCTGTGAGAACTGTCTCACTGCTCTGATACCATGGGAAAGTGCGTGATCAGACGGTGACGACAGTCACAGGTCGTACACACAACGGCAAGGGTTTGGCTAGGAGACACAAGGCACAGTGTCAGAATGCTTCAATATAGCATATGCAAAGAGAAATGAAAAATGACAGGTCCATGGCATAAATACCTGCCGCGGCGCACGGCGGGTGTCGCACGCGGCAGTCCAAAAGCTGTCCTAGAACCAGCCCAAAACAACTGTTTTGGCCGTAACTCTGCGCACACATGTCCGAATGCTACGCCGTCTGAACCTAGACGTGTAGAATCAAAAGACGGATGCTACGACTGGTCACATGCATGCATCCATCGACAGACAGAGGACATACAATGTAAAAACATGCAAATAGGCCTCAGGGCCAGTCTGCCGAAAGACGCCTGCAAGACGTAGAAAACACAGCAAAGAGTCCCGGTGGCATCTGGGGCTCTGGAATAGTGGTCGGTCAGCTCCAAGCTGGTAGTCCGCCGCCTGTCGTCGCGCCGGTGTCACCAGGGCCGCCTGCCTCAGGGATCTGCACGAGTATGGACACGGCCGAGTGGTCATAGTAAACTATGCAGGAACGGCACAAAGCACAACAGTGCGCGCCAGTGTTAGCGCCAGAAAGGAGCTGAAAACTTCATGTCACTAGTTAAGAAACAAGAATGAGCAACAATGGGAGACCCCTCCAAAATCTAGCTCCCCCCAGCTCTATAGAGCTTGTCACTCGACTTCTAAGCCAATCAAAAATTAGACCTATTTTCTGGCAGGCAGGGTTTTCTCGGTGAGCCTTGCCAGACGGCCGACAGCCCAAACCCGGACGTCATCCGTTTTGCCTGAAAACTGGACCATACCATGAGACGCACAATGCAAACGCAGTCGTGCGGTCAGAATCAGCTAGACAAAATATCAGTGAGGAGTCATGGCTGCCTCAACCCACGCTGCGTTTACGCTAATCCCCGGTACAAACAGTGCCAGATTATCATGAAACTTGGATCCTAGGCATGACATAGCGCTACAAACGCAACACTGTAGTCAAACTCTGCACTCGACGTGTGCAGACAACATATGCAGCGACAGTACCTGCTGGCGGCATGACTACCGAGGAGGTCTGCTGATGGAGTTGAGCACGTTGGAGGGAGGAGGCTCCAGCAAACTGCGTGTAGGCCTCAGCGTGCGTCCGCTCCATCAGACGACACTCAATCAAGTTCGCATCTCGCCGTCAGTCATCTGCACACTCATGTACACAAGCCGGGAGGACACAACAGAGTACAATTGAGAGATGTGAGACAAAAACCAATAGTGTGTGTAACTATGTCTAAGTACATGTAAGTTCGTGCATGTACGTGTAAGTATGTGTAAGTGCGTGTAAGTATGTGTAAGTATGTGTAAGTACGTGTAAGTATGCACAAGTGCGTGTAAGTACGTGTAAGTATGTGTAGGCATGTGTAGGTAAGTATAAGTACGTGCAAGTACCTAGAAGTACGGGCAAGCATATGCAAGTACGTAGAAGTACGTGTAAGTATGTAAAAGTATGTATACGTATGTGTAAGTACGAGTAGGTACATGTAAGTACATGTAAGTGCGTGTAAGTAAGTGTGAGTACGTGTGAGTACCTGTATGTACGTGTAAGAACGTGTAAGCAGATACAAGTACATGTAAGCACATGTAAGTACGTGTAATTACGTGCAGTTATGTACTGGTACAAACTTGTACGTACGTGTAAGTACGTGTAAGAACGTGTGAGTACGTATAGGTTCGTGTAAGCACGTGGAAGTACGTGTAAGAATGTGTAAGCACTGTTGTGATTTGTGACGTTCCTATTGACCTGTATAGCTTTCCTCGTGACCACTCGACCGTGTCCATGCCCGTGCAGATCCCTGATACGGACCCAGGTGGCGCCGGTACGTCGTCTGGTGGTGGACCACGTGCTCGGAGCTGACCAACGACCGCCCTAGTCCTGGATGCTATCTGGGACCTTCTACAGTTCTTCTACAGTACGTAGGAGTTTATCGGTGGACTGGCCGTGGGCCTGATTTGCACGTTTTTGCATTGTGTGTCCACATTTTGATGCCAGATGCATGCATGTGACCAGTCATAGCATTTGACTTGAGATTTTGCACGTTTAGGTTCACACGCCGTATCGTTCTGACTTGTCTACGCTGAGATACGACCAAAGCAGTGGTTCTGGGCCAGTTTTAGGATTGACCTTGCACTACCGCGTGCAACAGCCGCCGTGCGCCGTGGCACCTATTCATGCCATGGACTTGTCATTTGTCAACTCTCTCTGCTAATGCTATTGAAGCATTCTGACAATTTGACTTGTGTCTCCTAGCTAGACTCTTGCCGTTGTGTGTACGACATGTAATTGTCGTCACCATCTAACCAGGCACTGACGCCTAGTCAGTGGCTATGTTGCTAGGAAGCTTCCATGCATCTTCCCATGTTATCAGAGCAGCGAGATAGTTCTCGCCAAGCTATGCACTAGAGACGTAACATAGTAGAAGTAGTGAGCGTCACCGCTACAGTCGTTTCACTAGGACCTGTCAACGTCACCCGACCACCGCCGACGTCAACTACCTTTAGCACGTGAGAGTGCAGCAGCACCAGCCGCTAGTAGCAGTAGCATCAGGCGGCAACTACAGCAAGCGACAGCCGCTAGTAGCTATTGGCATCGGCGCTAGCAGTAGCAGTAGCAGGCGGCAGCTGTAGTAGGCGGTAGCGGGCAGCAACAGCAGCAGCAACAACAAGGAGCGAGCACCGAGCAGCGAGCAGCAAGCAGCGAGCAACCAATAGAAGCAGGAATCAACAGAGTGCAACAGTAATAGCAGCATTGAGCAACAGCAGCAAACACCGGCAGTAACAGTAGTAATGCAGCAGAGCAGTAGAACATCAGCGCAGCAGCAACGCGTAGCAACAGCAGCAGCAACAGCGCACAGCAGTGCTATAGCACAACAACAGTGTGCAACTGTTGCCACAACTGCGCAAGCAGCTGCGCGGCTGCTGCTACAGGCCTAGGCACAACAGTAGCAGTAACTGAGTGGAAGCTACTACGGAGCTTTTGCACAGATTTTGCACCGACGCCGTGGAGCGGTTGTCCCCTACGCAGAGGGACAAGAGCCACGAGGGTTGTCCAAAAAACCTATGCCGATGTCAGCATTTTCTTTGCTGATGTCATCAAGCCCGGGCTCACATCAGCAAACCATGCTGATGTCAGCACTTGCCTTGCACTTGCCTTGTTTTTGGTTTGGAAAGTCAAATGTTGCCAGCAATTCCACTCCCCGAGAAACGCTGACGATTTTGCAATCTGAGCAGTTTTAACACCCGGCCCATACTGAGTGTTGACATGGCTCCGGTCGGTGACAAGGGTTAAGGACCATTATATCCCTCTTCCTCCACCTAAGAGGTGATGAGGCCTCACTCGCAGGCCATTGAAGACTTGCGGAGTCACTAGGATCAGGTGCATTGTCTTTAACAAAAGCAGACTGACGCCATCCGTACGCTCTTTGAGCTTCTTCGTGGTCTGCCCATGGCTCCAGGACAGACATCCGAGGGAGTCAGCGGTGCATATCTTCTGCACAGCGATCAACATCTGTACCGACGACAGGAGCAGGACACGACCCGCCACCTCTTGATCCTTGGGATGAGGACCCTGACATGCCAGGTATGGAGGATGACGCTCACGAGAGTGAGACTCGCGTGCTTCAAGAGTGTCTCTGCCAGCATCAGACGAGCTCTTGGCCCCCACAGACATCTAGTTCCCTTTTCTCGAAGATCTGATCCTCGTCCAATCCATACCTCAGCGACTTTCCTCATTTTGGTGTCTTCCCCATCCCTCGTCCTTCTCAGCTTGTGGTTGCTCTCCCTACGGAGCGGCAACCCAAGGACTTCAAGACACCGCCCGCACGATATTTTAGCGAGGACGGCTTTGACTGCTGGGAGATTCTTTTCCAGGTCTGGGCCACTTCATAGGGGGTATGACCCTACTATCACAATCTGCACAAGGTTACGGATCACGCTCAGGTGCTGACCACGGCCAGGGCAATGCACAGACTCCTTTATGCCATGTCATGCGAGAGTGTCTTGGACTTTCCTTGCAGAGGCCGGCATAGGCACGGGTGTTGATCCACGTCGGGGCTGGGATCTGGCATTGTCCCTGCATGCTGCATACTGACACCACCCGTGCGACACACATTCGTGCCTTTTACTCCCTCCGTCAAGGACTTGCCGAGCCCGCAGCCGGTTACTGGCGGTGGGCCATGCGTATCTACATGCGCCTTCGGACCTCAGGAAGTATACAACTGTGGGCGCTCCGCACGCTCATGCTCGGAGTTTGCTTGAGCATGCAGACACCTTCTTGGATTACAGCAATGCCGTGCTCGAGCCCTTGTCCACCTCCCTTCAGCTTATTCCTTGGACGCATCTCATTTTCCTCCAGGTGACTTCCGCCCGTGAAGCCACCGTGGCCCATCAGGAGGGTCACCTTGCTGCAGCGGTCATCGCGTCGCCACCGACGCCCCTCTTGCAGTCCACTCCTCCATCCTCTGGCATATCCTCCTCTTCCCCTTCCACCGCGATGATCCCGACTCAGATGCAGGGTGTGGTAGCAACGGCACAGGGGAAGAAGGGGAAAAAGAGGCACGGTTCGGGCTAGCAACAGTAGCAGTAGTAGTAGTCACCGGGCGGTAGCAGTGGACGTATTGTTTACTACTACAACTGTGGAGGCCCTTATCGCTACACCAAGTGCTAGCAGCCGCTCGACTGGTTGCGGATTACTCGTGGTCTTCAGGTAGCACACACACTATGGTTTGCAGCGAGCAGCACAGCCTTTGGCTGCGCCGCGACCACGAACGCAACAGTTCTCGCTTCCCCACCGACGAGCACTGGCAACTTGGACACACGTGACCGCACCATCGCCGAGCTCTGTCACCTTCGTGGCGCTTTGTTCTCAGGGAGGTACAAGTGTGTCATCACAGCCGGGTGGTTCAGAGATTGCTTTTTATGTCCGTTCTGGTAGATCGTGATGACTCGTGTGGGGGGGCACAGGTGGCATGTGATGATGATGGGCCTGACAATACCGATTAGATTCGTGAGTCTCACAGTTGTGCTCTTTGTCGTTCCTCCTCACCTGTTGCTCAACACCCGTTTGAGGCTGATTGTTCCACTACCCGTCGCACAGTGACGTCCTCTGATCGTGATCCTGGTGGTACGTGGATCATCGATTCTGGTGCCACTCTCCACAAGACCTGTTGTCGTAGTGATTTCATTGTCCTCAGTCTTGTTGCGTCTGTTCATTCCGTTTGCACAGGCTCTGGTCAGTCATTGCCGGTCCAGAGTGTTGGGTTTGTGTGCTTCGATGGTCCGTCTAACCCCCTTTATCTTTTCGAGGTGCTTTTTGTCCTCACCTTGAGTTCAGCTTGCTTTCTGTGCGTGCGTGCACACTGATGGGACTCTCTTTGGAGCACACTACAAACTTCACGACTGTGACCGCTGTTGATACTCGTACCATTGTTCTTGATGCCTCCGTTGTGGATGATCTGTATCGTGTCCCACGGATTTCTCATTCTCCTTGATCCCCTTCCCCTCCCACTCGTGTGTTCGTCACTAGTGTTCTCTTTGTTGAGTACCAGCAACTGCCACATCGTTGCCTATGTCATGTGGGCTTCGACATTGTGTCGAAGCTCATTCGGACATAGCCCGTACTCGATCTTGATGCGGACTCTTTTGAGAAGTCGCCGAAGACTGATTGTCTGTTCTCTGCTCAGGGTAAGATACATTGTTGCACCTTTCCTGACTCCCGTTCTCAAGCTCTTCACCCTCTCGAGTTGGTCCATATGAACCTTCTCGGTCCTCACCCTGTCGAGTCTTTGTCCAATCGGGGCCGATACGTCCTGACCCTGACTGATGACTTCACCGGGATGCGGTGGGTTTACAGCCTGCGCCAGAAGAGTGATGCCGCTCTTGCTGTTTGCCTCTGGCTAGTGATGGATGAGTGTCAATCCTGTCACACACTGTATACATTCTGCTTGGATCACGGTGACGAGTTTCTTGGCGATATGGATAGTTTCTTTGCCGGGCACGGGGTTTATCACCAGGTCTCCGCTCCTGCTACTCCTCAACATAATGGTGTTTGTGAGCGCAGGAACCGTACCATGGAGGATGCAGTTTGCACTATGCGGTCTGAGTGCGGTCTCCCGGGGTCCTTCGC
Organism: Penium margaritaceum; assembly: GCA_023375785.1. NCBI lineage: Eukaryota > Viridiplantae > Streptophyta > Zygnematophyceae > Desmidiales > Peniaceae > Penium > Penium margaritaceum. Next base: position 88,753 of record SZWC01007689.1, on the reverse strand, counting down.
ATTTGAAGGATTCGCTTACATGATGTGGGTTTGGAACCACCTCCCGCACGGTCCCCTTCTGGACCACCTTACTGCGTACGAGCTTTGGTTTGGCCACCGTGATGATCTGCATCTCGCTCGTGTCTTGGGATTTGTGGCTTCTGTGTGGTACACTGAGGACCAGCTAGGGTCAAAGGTCTCCCTACAAGGTTGCTTGTGTGCCTTTGTGGGCATCTCCTTGCGGTCGAAGGCCTGGCATTTTTGGGACCCCGCCCATTGTTGCATCGTTGATTCCCGCGACACACTCTTCTTTGAGTCTTTCACCTACCGTGACCTGACCACTATCGTGTTGTTGTCCGTCACGCACGTTCCTCCGCGTGAGGTTCTTGACGGATGGGGGAGTCTGGGCCCATGAGCACGTCTTGTCCAGCTGATGTATCCGTTTGAGCCCCCTCCACTTCTCGGTCTTTGGCTCTTGATGACCAAGCGATCATAGCTGTCGGCCCAGAGACCTCTCCAGTCCAGCCTGTCTCTACCCCTGTTCCCTCACACCCCACAGGCACCTATGTTTCTATGCCTATGTCTACCAGTTTTCCTACCTATGTGTGTGATCCTACCTCTACTTCTGCTCCTCCTGCTACACCCAGCCTTAGGTCTGCCGTCATTTCACTAGCATCTCCTCACACTACATCACCTGCCCCTTTGCCTTAGTCCTCACTAGATCTGGTCGTGTCTCTGAGCCTGAGGTGGGGCACTTGAGCCCAGGTTTCTTGAGTGAGCCCGGTGGTCGTCTTCGACCATTGGTCTCCGGAGTCCAACGAGTGTCAGAACCCGGGATCACCATTTGCAATTCTGCGAGTGGAGCGCCTAGGTACGTACCTAGGCGCTCCACTTGCAGCATTGCGAGTGGTGATCATGGCACAAAGGCTCTAGGCCTGAGTGTCCGCACAGATCACACAGAGGTACATCCAAAGTGCCTCGTAAGGCACAATCTGGTCACCCACAAGTTTTGCATTACTTCTGATGCTGTAGCTGACCTTGTGGCCATCAGGCTCAGCTCTGAGGCGTGTGCACTCGCCACTCGGAGCTCTCCCTTGATGGTGCTTGATCCGAGCACACTGAGAAAAGCTCTCTCATCAGAGGATGCAGACGCTTGCCATTCTGCCTGCGAGGAGCTTTGTGCCATCCGAGAGCACGGAGTTTACGTGCTGGGCGACCTTCTACTTGGGAGGAAGGCTATTCAGGTCAAACGGGTCTTTCATAAGAAATTGAAGCCAGATGGCTCATTCGAATGCCACAAGGCTCGCTTGGTCGTCAAGGGTTATTCCCAGATCGAGGGCATTGATTACACTGACACCTTTGCCCCTGTCAGCTGCATGACCTGAGCTCGTGCTCTGTTCGGTGTGGTGGCTCATCATGACTCGGAAGTACACCACATGTACAAGAACCATGCGTTCCTCCATGGCTCTCTAGATGAGGAGATTGACATGGCCCAGCCACCAGGCTTTGAGGACGGTGACAAGGTCTGGCGTTTGTGCATGTCCTTGTATGGACTCAAGCAGTCTCCTACGGAGATGACAGGGATTGTGAATCCTGCGTGATATGTACAGAGCAAGGCAGATCCCTCTCTCTTTATGTGACGGTCGCCTAAGCGGATTACCGCCATCCTGGTCTATGTGGACGACCTTCTGATTGCGTCTCCCTCCATGGAGGTCGTGAAGGAGGCCAAGGTGGTCCTCAAGATTGCCTATAGGATGAAGGATCTTGGTCCTGTAGCGGTGTTTCTTGGCATGAAGATCGTGCGAGACCGCAGAAGTCGAACACTCATGTTGCATTAGGCCCCATACGCATGTGTTGTTAGGGAGCGCTTCAGTGGACTCCTTGGCGCAGTGCTCACGGCCTCCAAACCTCTCATACTCGCAGGCAGGATGCCCTAAAGGTGGAAGATCCCACACAGCTGGGGGAGACAATGGATGTGACCTTGTATCTCCGTCTCATTGGATCTCTAATGTACCTGGCCACTACCATACGCTTCGACATCGCTTTTGCCGTCAATATCCTTACAAATTTTTCGCAGGCTCCACATGCTAGTGCCCTTCATGCAGCTATGCGAGTGATACGATATGTGGTCTTCACACCGTACCTCGGACTCTGATTTCGTCGGCAGTGTTCGGTGGTTCTTGACAGCTACAACGACAGCGACTGGGCCTAGAGTCGAGATGGACGCAGTCGCACTGGCTACATGTTCTTGCTCGGTGGTACCATTATGTCCTAGTGCAGCAAGAAGCAGTGCTGCATTGCACGTAGCTTGTCGGAGGTGGAGTATGTTGCTCTGGGTGTAAGGGGTGCTGAGGCAGTGTGGCTAGAGCGTCTGTTCCTTGAGTTGGGTCAGTAATTGCCGGCCATTGTGCTTTACTGCAACAACCAGAGCGCTCTTTCCATTGTAAAGAACTGTAGTGTTTTTCATGCTTGCACAAAGCACTTTATGGTTGAGCATCATTTTGTGTGTGATCTGGTGAAGCAACACGTGATCTCCGCCATATGGATCGGCACTGACATGCATCGTGCTGATTCATTGACAAAGGCACTGGCTCGCGAAAGTTTCTGGTGGCCATTCAGTCTGTCGAGCTTTGCCCCTTGCCTGAGAGTGGTTGAGTGCGAGATGTGTCTGTGTCGATATCACGACTATCTCTGTACTGATTGTTGCACTCGTTTTAGTGTTGCACATGTATGTACATGCGTACCATCGGGTGTGATTTTTGACGTTCCTGTCGACCTGTACAATTTACTATGACCACTCGGCCGTGTCCATGCCCATGCACATTCCTGATGTAGACCCAGATGGCACCGGTGCGTGTCTGGTGGTGAACCACCTGCTCGGCGCTGACCGGTGACCGCCCTAGAGTCTTGGATGTTGTCTGAGACCTTCTGCGGTTTTTCTCCACCATAGAGGGGTTTAGCGGTGGACTGGCCGTGGGCCTGATTTACATTTTTTTGCATTGTGTGTCCATTGATTGATGCTAGATGCATGCATGTGACCCGTCATAGTGTCTGGCTTGAGATCCTACACGTTTAGGTTCAAACGGCGCAGCAATCGGACTGGTCTATGCTGAGTTACGGCCAAAATAGTGGTTATGGGTCGGTTTTAGGACAGACCTTGCATTGCCGCGTACGACACCCGCCGTGCGCCGTGGCAGGTACTTATGCCATCGACCTGTTATTTGTTTTTTTTTATTTATTTCAACTCTCTTTGCAAATGCTATTGAAGCATTCTGACACTTTGACTTGTATCTCCTAGCCAGACTCTTGTCGTTGTGTGTACGACTTGTGAATGTCATCACCGTCTGACCAGGCACTAACGCCTGATCAGCGGCTGCGTTGCTAGGAAGCTTCCATGCATATTCTCAAGTACATGAACGTATGTGTAAGTATGTGCAAGTAAATGCAAGTACATGTAAGTCCGTGTAAGGACGTGCGAGTACATGTTAGTTTATGCAAGTATGCATAAGTATGTATAAGTACATGTAGGTGAGTGTAAGCACGTGTAAGTACATGTGTAAGTGCACTTACACGTTCTTACACATACTTACACGTACTTATACGTACCTACATGAACTTACGCATATGTATACATACTTACACAAGCTTACACATACTTGTACATACTTACACGTATGTACATGTACTTATACAGACGTACACAAAATTACACGTACGTACATGTACACACTGTTAGCTACCCAGGAAACCACCTCTGGCAGAGAAGCCGTGAAACCGAAAAGCTCACAAAGGTTTTTTTTGGCCTTCTACTTTTGTTGACATGTGTCATGCACCCCAAACTTAATCATGCATACACTTCACCTTCAAGAGTGCTAACGCCTTAGCATTACATCTCAAGAAGAGCTCAATTTGTCAATACGCAAGAGAGAATCGAGCAAGGGTTAACTGATCAGCATGCAAGATAAGTCCTTTTATAGCTGTCTGTTCAGTCCTAGAACTCAAAAGCACATTCTTGGGAAGTGGCCTGAACCAGCCATATCACCAATAGACTTGCACTGTGGCCTTGACACATAAGCATCCAAGAAGCTACGGACTTTCTTTCTTGGAAGCTTCCACAGAAAACAAGATGTGCAGGATCGAACTCATGACCTCTCACTTGGCCAAATACACAAAATGGCCAAGGTAACCACTCACCCACATGGTGTACTCACAGGTCATATCTCACAAGAGACAGAGCATAGTTGAGTCA
>SZWC01007689.1:47542-80144 GCA_023375785.1 Penium margaritaceum | reverse complement strand
CTCCCTGGTTCCCTTGTCCCTGCCATCCCTATAACTACAACTGCTACAGCTGCTGCACCTGTTATTGATGCCGTTGAACCTGTGTTTGAGGCTGCTGTTGGCTGTTGGTGAGAAGAGGAAACTGCTTCCCCAGTTCACGCTCGCCGTTGCAAGCAGATGTAGGCTGATGTAGGCTGATGTAGGCTGATGTCAGCTCCCAAGGTAGAAAGGTGCAGATGTGTTGCATTCCCCTCCTGCCGATGTTGCCCTGCAAACAGAGAAGTTGGGTGAGAGTGAAGGCGCTCTCACTACTTGTGACCTTAGCGGTTGCGTGCGTGAAACTTCCCTAACTAGAGGAGTGGGCCCATAACCCTTTGTTAGCTACTGAGCTAACCACCTCTGGCAGAGAAGTCGCGAAACCGAAAAGCTCACAAAGGATTTTTTAGGCCTTCTTCCTTTGTTGACATGTGTCATGCACCCCAAACTTAATCAGGCATACACTTCACCTTCAAGAGTACTAACGCCTTGCATCACATCTCAAGAAGAGCTGAAGTCGTCAATACGCAAGATAGCATCAAGCAAGGGTTAACTGATCAGCATGCAAGACAAGTCCTTTTATAGCTGTTTGTCCAGTCCTAGAACTCAAAAGCACATTCATGGGAAGTGGCCTGAACCAGCCACATCACCAATAGAATTGCACTGTGGGCTTGACACATAAGCATCCTAGTGTCAAGGTGACAGACCAACCATGTAGCATCCAAGAAGCTACGGAATTTCTTTCTTGGAAGCTTCCACAGCAAACAAGATGTGCATGGGGCCAGGATCGAACTCATGACCTCTCACTTGGCCAAATAAAAGAAATGGCCAAGGTAACCACTCACCCACATGGTGTACTCACTGGTCATATCTCACAAGAGACAGAGCATAGTTGAGTCACACTACAACGGATCTAGGGGTCATACCTCCACAAGGGGCAGAGCATTCCTGATCCGTCCTACAACACTGAACAAGGGGGAAAAAACATTCAACACATACATGTACGTACATGTACGTACATGTATTCATACGTACTTAAACGTACTTACATGTACTTACACATACTGACACGTACCTACATGTACTTATACATAATTGCACATAAAAACACGCATTTACACATACTTACACATAACTTCACATGCTTACACGTACTTACACATACTAATACATAACTACTTGTACTTATACACACTTACACATTCTTACAAATACTTACACGTACTTACACATACTTATATTTACTTACACGTACTTACATATAATTACACATACTTACGCATACCTATATGTTCTTGCACATACTTACACGTACTTACATATAATTACTCGTTCTTACACGTACTTACACGTGCTTACACGTACCTACATGTACTTACACATACACGTATTTACATAAGCTTAAGTACACTTACAAGTACTTACATGTACTTACATATTCTTCCACGTAGTAATACGTACTTTCACCTACTTACACTCCCTTATACATACTTACATGTACTTGCACGTACCTACACGGACGTACACGTACATGCATGTACTTATACATCCTTACATGTACTAACACATACTTATATGTACTTACACATACTTACACATACTTACATGAACGTACACGTACTAATACATTATTAAAGGGACTTACACATTCTTACACATACTTTTTTGTACACACGTACTTACACGTACATACATGTACTTAGATGTGTTTAAACGTACTTACACATACTTACACGTACTTGTCCGTACACACACGTACTTACACATAGTACCACACACTTACACGTACTTCTACATACTTTCACATACTTATACGTACTTACATGTACTTACACTTGCTTAGAAGTAATTACGTGTACTTACACATACTTCCACGTACTTACACGTACTTATACATAATTGCACATACTAACACATTATTACACATACCTATACGTAGTTACACGTAACTACACATACTTACACCAAATTATACAAACTTACACATACTTACATGTACTCAAACATGCTTACATGAACTTACATGTACTTATATGTACTTACATGCACTTACACATACTTCCACATACCTATATGTACCTACACATGCTTAAATGCACTTACGTGTACGTACACGTTTTTACGTACACTTACACATGATTACATGCACTTTAACGTGCTTACACGTACTTTCACGTAATTAAGCATACCTACATGTACGTACACATACTTTTACATACTTACAAGTACCTACACGTGCTGAAACATAAGTCCACGTACTTACACATACTTATACATACTTACACTACTCACACGTACTCACACCTACTCACACATATGCACCCGTACGTAAACATACTTTCACATGCTTACACGTGCTTACACAAGCTTAAACATACTTACATGTACGTACACAAACTGAGACGTACTTACACAAACTTATACATACTTACACATACTTGCACATACTTTCACGTACTTACACATCCTTCCACTTGCTTACATGTATTTACATGTACTTACACGTACGTACATGTATTTATACAGAAACACACGTACTCACATACAAGTAAACATATGTACACGTACTTACACATGCTTACACGTATTCACACATACTAATATGTACTTACACGTACTTACAAGAAATCACACGTACTTATATGTATTTACACATACTCAAACGTACTTACACATACTTATACTTGCTTAAACACACTTACACGTACTTACACACGCTTATACCGTATTACACGTACTTACACGTACTTCTCTGTGATCACACGTGCTTACATGTACTTACACGTAATTACACATAGTTACACGTGCTTAAATGCGCTTACAGAAAATTACAGGTACTTACACGTGCTTACACAAACTTACACGTACTTAAACATTCTTACATGTACTAGAGGGTACTTGCACGTACTTACACGTACTTACACATACTTACAAGTATTTACACGTACTTACACGTACTTACCCTTACTTACACGTACTTACACTGACTTATACATACTTACACTTACTTATATGTACTAACACGTACTAACACGTTCTTACACGTGCTTGCATATACTTATACGTGCTTACACATACGTACACATACTTGCACATGCTTATACATACATACACATACTTACATGTACTTACACGTAGTTACTTGTACTTACACATACTTACACATACGTACACGTACTTACATGTGCTTCAACTCATCTACATGCAGGGATGGAAAACCGCGGTATTGAGTACCGCGGTACCAGAGTACCGCGGTATTCTGGTAACGTGGTACTCAATACCGCGGTATCCTAGTCTTTTGGCGGGTCACTACCCATGCTGGTACCAGTACCTCGTTACCACCAGTAGTAGTAAAGTACCGCGGTATTTAGAAAGTACCGCATTACATAATGTACAATAGATTGTAAAACCACTGATTTTTCTGTGAGATTCAAGAACTGAGAAGAAAAGAGTGCAAATAACCGTTTGCGACACTGAAATTCAAGAAAATTGGGTAGAAAACGGTATAGAAGGAATTCTTTTTTTTAATTTCAAAAGTACCACGGTACAATACCACGGTACGGTACCGCGGTACAGAAGAGGGGTACCCCTCATGCTCAGTACGGATACCGTACCGGTACCGCAAAAAAAAGTACCGGTACCGCGGTACCAAGATACCGCGGTACAAAACCGCGGTACACCGCGGTATCGGTAGTACCGCCGCCATCCCTGTCTACATGTATTTTGATGTTCTTACATATACTTATACATGATTACACGTGATTACACATACTTACACGTACGTTTACATAGTTATGTGTGATTACACATGTATACATGTACTTACACACACACTATCATTTTACTTACATGTACTCACATGTAATCGCACGTAATCCCACATACGTACACATACTTACACGAACTCACACATACTTACACCTAGTCACACATTCTCACACCTACTCACACATATGTCCACGTACGTACACATAACTTTACAGGTTTACACGTGCTTACAGGTGCTTTAATGTACTTACGCATACTTACACAAACTAACACCTACGTACACGTGCTTATACATACTTACACATTCCTACATGTACTTACATATACTTCCACGTACTCATAATTACTTACATGTACTTACATGAACTTACACATACCTACATGTGAACACACATACTCACACCATACGTACACTTACATACGCGTACTTACACATACTTACACATGCATACACACACTTACACATACTTACACGTACTTATATGTACTAAAACACACTTGCATGTACTTACACATACTTACACATACTTATACGTGCTTAAACACTCTTACAAATACTTACACGCGCTTACACCTAATTTCACGTGCTTACACGTACTTACACATACTTCCACGTACTTGCACGTACCTACACGTACTTACATGTACTCAAATGTACATACACATGTGTCCAGGTACTTACACATGCTTATCTGTGCTTACACGTACTTACCTGTAATTGCAAAATACTTACACATGTTTACACATACTTACACGTACTTACATGTACTTACACGTACTTACAGGTAGGTACATGTACATACACATACTTATACACACACATACGTACATACACGCACTTAAACATACTTACAAGTACTTACATGTACTTATAACTACTTCCATGTACATACTCGTGCTTCAACATACTCATGTATACTCACACGTACTTACACATTCTTACACCTACTTACACATAACTACACGTACGTTCATGTACTTACACGTACTTACACGTAATAATACATACTCATACGTACTTATACATACAAACATGTACTTACACGCACTTACACATACATATGTATACTTCCACATACTTACACGTGCTTACACGTACCTACACGTACTTATACGTACTTACATGTACTTATACATAATTACACGTACGTACACATGTTTACGCTTACTTACACTTTTTGACACCTTCATTCACAACCTTTCACATACTTACAAGTACTTACACATACTTACACGTACTAACACGTAGTTACACATACTTACACCTACTCACACAAACTTACATATACTTAAACTTACTTGTAGGTACTTACACGTACGTATAAGTAATTACACATGCATAAACATACTTCAACGTACTTACACATATTTACACACACTTACACATACTTACACGTAAGTACCTATAAGCACGTGTGTACACACATATATGTACGTGTAAGTACTAAAACGTACATATGCATCCTAAAAAATGCTTACATGACTTACACATATTTACACGTTCTTAAGTATACTTACACGTACGTACATGTATGTATATGTTCTTATGCATACTTACACTTTCTTATACATACTTGCACGTACATACATGTACTTACACATACTTACACGTAAGTACCTATAAGCACGTGTGTACACACATATATGTACGTGTAAGTACTAAAACGTACATATGCATCCTAAAAAATGCTTACATGACTTACACATATTTACACGTTCTTAAGTATACTTACACGTACGTACATGTATGTATATGTTCTTATGCATACTTACACTTTCTTATACATACTTGCACGTACATACATGTACTTACACATACTTACACGTTCTTACACGTACTATCATATACTTCCACGTACTTACACATACTTATACGTACTAGCACACACTTATACGTACTTATACATACTTACATAAACTTACACGTACTTACACGTATTCACACTTCCTTGTATGTACTTCCACTCACTTCCACGTAGGTACACATACTTATACTTACTTATGCAGACTTACAAATAACTACACAAACTTACATGTACTTATATGTACTTACACGTACTTACACTTATTTACACATACTTATACATACTTACACCTACTTACACGTACTCACACGTACTTACACATACTCACACGTACTCACATGTACTTACACGTACTTCCACGTACTTACACATACTTATATGCACTTACACATACTTATACATACTTACATGACTTGCACGTTAATGTACTTACTTACACGTACTTACACATTCTCACACATACTTACACGTACTTACACATACTTACACATAATTAAACATACTCACACATACTTACATGTACTTACACTTTCTCATATGTACATACGTGCACTCACACGTACTTACATGTACTTATACGTACTTACACGAACCTACACGTATGTGTACATTCTTTCACGTACTTATAATTACTTACACGTCCTTACATGTACTCACACATAATTCAACATACCTCTATGTACTTACACATTCTTACACGTAATTACATGTACTTTCACCTACTTACAAACACTTACATGTACTTACACATGCTTTTCCATACTTACATGCAGTTACACATACTTACACGTACTTAGACATACTTGCATGTACTTGCACACACTTATACATACTTACATGTACTTACACGTACTTACATGTAATTACACATATCTACAAGTACTTTCACATTCTTGCATAAACTTACTTGTATTTCTATGTACTTGCATGTAGTCACACGTTCTTATCTGTAGTTACACATACTTATATGTACTTACACATACTTATACTTACTTGTACGAACTTACACATACTTACACGTACTTACATGTACAAACATGTACTTACACGTACTTACACCTTATGTCCCACACTCACACGTACTCAGACGTACTTACACGTACTTACACGTACTGGCATGTACTTATACATACTGGCACGCACTTACACATACTTACACATACTTCCGTAAACATACACGTAATGACACATACTTACACGTACTTACATGTACTTCCACTTAGTTACGCTTACTTACACGTACTTACGTGCACTTGCACATAATTATACGTGCTTGCACGTAATTACACCTATGTATACATATTTACATGTACTTTCATGTACTTAAACGTAATAACATGTTTACTTTCACTTACATGTGCTTACACGTATTTATACGTACTTATACATACTTACATATACTTACACATACACATGATTACACGTGATTTTTCATTATTACACATACTTACACGAACATACATGTATGTATACATACTTACACATACTTGTACGTACTTACACATTACGTATGCGCACTTACACACACTTACATGTGATTGCACGTACTTATACATACTTACACATACTTATTTGTACTTACACGTACTTGTACATACTTACACATACTTACACGTACTTACACGTGCTTATGTTTAATTACACATACTTTCACAAAGTTATACATACTTAGACATACTTACATACTTAGACATGTTTACACGTACTTGCACGTATTTATGCGTACTTGTACATACTTCTACATACTTACACATACTTACACATACTTACACGTGCTTACACATAATCATCCATATTTACACATACTTACACATACATACATGTACTTACACATACTTACATGTACTTACATATACTTACACATACTTCCATCTACTTACACATAATTGCACGTGCTTGAATGCACTCACATGTACTTACACAAACTTAAACATACTTACATGACACGTACTTACACATACTTACATGTACTTAAACTTACTTACACATGTGTATATGTGCTTACATATACTTCTATATGATTACACGTCTGTACACGTATGTACACGTACATACATGTTCTTATACATACTTACACGTACCTACAAAGATGTACACGTACTTACACATGATTATATGTACCTACACGTACTTGCACATTCTTACACATACTTACACGTGCATGCACATGCTTTAATGTACTTACACATACTTACACATACTCATATGTACGCATACAGACGTACATGTTCATACACGTACTTACACATTCTCACACGTACTTACACGTTCTTACACTTATCTACAGGTACTTACATGTACTTACACGTGCTTTTATGTACTTAAACGTGCTTAAACACACTGACACGTGCGTACACGTGCTTACGAGTACTTACTCATACTTACACCTACTTATACGTACTTAAAAGGACTTACACATGTTTACATGTACTTACACATACTTACATGTACTTACACGTAATGACATGTACTTACACATTGTTTTACTTACTTGAATGTAATTACGTGTACTTAGACATACTTACGCACACTCATACATAGTTACACATACACCTACTTACACATAATTACACGTACTTAAACATACTTACACGTACTTATACACACTTAAACGTACATATATATACTTAGACATACATACACATACTTATACGTACTTCCATGTACTTGTATGTACTTACACATACTTACATAAACTTAAAAATACTTGCACGTACTTACACGTACTTACATGCCCTTACACATACTTACACATACTTGTACGTACTTACACGTACTTGCACCTAATTACAGGTATTTTTACATTCTTAAACGTACTTACACGTACTTACATGTACCTACACATACTTACACGTACCTAAATGCATTCACACATACTTACACGTACAAACATATGCCTATACATGTTTACACGTATTTCTACGTACTTATGTGTACTCACACATAAAACATGTACTTACACATGCTTACACATACTTGTACTTCCTTACACCTACTTACACGTATTTACATGTACTTGAGTGTACTTACACATAGCTACACATATGCACACGTACTTTCACATAGTTACATGTACTTACACATACTAATACATACTTACACGTACATAGATATAGTTGTACATACTCACACGTACTTACACGTGCTCACATATACTTATACATAATTACACATACTTACACGTACTTACACATACTTACACGTACTTATACGTACTTACACATACACATACTTACACGTACTTACACTTATGCACATCCTTATGTGTAAGTATGTATAGTTATGTGTAAGCATGTGTAAGTTTGATTGAGTATGTGTAAGTACATGTAGATACGTGTAAGTACGTTTAAGTACATGTAAGTACGTGTTAGTATACGTAAGTACGTGTAACTATGTCTAAGTACGTGTAGGTACTTGTAAACATGTGTCAGTACGTGCAATAACATGCAATTATGCGTAAGGACATGTAAGAACATGTAAGTACGTGAAAGTAGGTGTACATATGTGTAAGCATGTGTAAGTACGTGTGAGTCATGTAGGTGCATTTAAGCACACGTAAGTACATGCAAGTACGTGTAAGCACGTGTAAGTATGTGTATGTACATGTAATTACATGTAAGCATGTGTGAGTCCTTGCAAGTACATGTAAGGACGGGTAAGAATGTGTGAGTACATGAACTTACGTGTGAGTATGTGTAAGTACCTATAAGTACGTGTAAGTCAGTGTAGTTACATGTCAATACGTGTAGTTATGTGTAAGTATGTGTAATAACGTGCACGTATATGTAAGTATGTGTAACTATGTGTAAGTACGTGTAAGCACGTACTTTCACGTACTTTCACATAGTTACATGTAATTACACATACTAACACATAGTATGTGAAAGTATGTATCAAGTCTATGTACGTGTAAGTATGTGTTAGTATGTGTAAGTACATGTAACTATGTGAAAGTACGTGAAAGTACGTGCTTACACGTACTTACACATAGTTACACATACTTACATATACGTGCACGTTATTACACATACTTACACATAACTACACGTATTGACATGTAACTACACTGACTTACACGTACTTACACATAGTTACACATACTTACATATACGTGCACGTTATTACACATACTTACACATAACTACACGTATTGACATGTAACTACACTGACTTACACGTACTTATAGGTACTTACACATACTCACACGTAAGTTCACGTACTCACACATTCTTACCCGTCCTTACATGTACTTGCAAGGACTCACACATGCTTACATGTAATTACATGTACATACACATACTTACACGTGCTTACACGTACTTGCATGTACTTACGTGTGCTTAAATGCACCTACATGACTCACACGTACTTACACATGCTTACACATAAGTACATCTACTTTCACGTACTTTCACATAGTTACATGTAATTACATGTACATACACATACTTACACGTGCTTACACGTACTTGCATGTACTTACGTGTGCTTAAATGCACCTACATGACTCACACGTACTTACACATGCTTACACATATGTACATCTACTTTCACGTACTTACATGTTCTTACATGTCCTTACGCATACTTGCATGTTATTGCACGTACTGACACATGTTTACAAGTACCTACACGTACTTAGACATAGTTACACGTACTTACGTATACTAACACGTACTTACATGTACTTAAACGTACTTACACGTATCTACATTTTTTACTTTCACATACTCAATCAAACTTACACATGCTTACACATAACTATACATACTTACACATAAGGATGTGCATAAGTGTATGTAAGCGCATATAAGTATATGTAAGCGCATAAGCACGTGTGTACACACATTCAAGTATGTGTAAGTATAAGTAAGCACTTACATGTGCTAAAACACGGCTACACATACTTATATGTATTTATATGTACTGACACGTAATTACACGTAATTACATGTACTTGCACAAACTGAGACTTACTTACACGTACTCACACATGCTTACACATACGTACATGTTCTTTCACGTACTCTCATGTACTTCTTTGTAGTTACACATACTTCTATGTACTTACACGTATAACCTTGAACTTACACGTACCTACACATGTGTATACCTACTTACATGTATTGACAAATGATTAGACGTACTTACACATACTTACACTTACGTACACATACTTAAACATGCTTATACGTACTCACACATAGTTTTTCATACTTGTCTGTAGTCACACATACTTACACGTACTTACACATACTTACACATACTTACACATACTTACACATACTTACACATACCTACACGTAGTTATACATACTTATACGTATTTGTACATACTTACACGTACTAACACATACATACACATGCTTGCATATGCTTACACGTACCTACACAAACATACACATGCTAACATGTACTTACACATACTCACACATGCTTACATATGCTTACATATACTTGTACGTGCATATACCTAATTACACATACTTACGCGTACTTAAACATACTTACATGTAGTTACATGTAGTTACACGTACTTACACATACTCATATGTACTTACACATGTTTACATGTCGTTACACGTACTTACACATACTTATACGTACTTACACGTACTTACACGAGCTTACATATACTTATATGCGCTTACACGTACTTACACATACTTAAACATACTTACACGTACTTATACATACTTACACATAATTATACACATGTACACACACTTACACGTACTTACACATACTTATACATAATTACACGTGTTTACACATACTTACACATACTTAAACAGAATTACACGTACTTGCACATTCGTATACATACTTACACTTACTGACACATAACACACATGTACTTATGAGTTCTTACACGTACTTACACATCAACACACATACTTACACATACTTACATGTACGAACACATACTTACACGTGCATAAATGCACTTACACGTACTTACATGTAATTACCCATTCTTACATGTAGTTACACGGACTTATACATGTTTACACGTACTCACATGTACTATGACTTAATTACACGTACTTACACGGGCTTACATATACTTCTACATGCTTACACGTACCTATACTGCTTATACGTACTTACACATACTTGATACATACTTACACATACTTGTTGGTACTTACACATGCATAAACGCACTTACATGTGATCACACATACTAACAAGTACTTACACGTACTTATGCATGCTCACGTGTGCTTACATGTACTTCAACACACTAACACGTACTTTCACATGCTTACACGTACTTACATGTATTCACATATACTCGTACTCATGTACATGTATGTACACGTACATACACATTCTTACACGTGCTTGTAGGTGCTTAAACGTACTTAGTACTCGCACATAATAGCATGAACTTATACGTAATTACACATACCCATACATTCTTACACATTCTTACATTTACTTAGACACAGTTATACCTACTTACAAGTTCTTACACATGCTTGAATGCACTTACGTGTACTTGCATGTGCTTACACGTACTTATACCTACTTGCACATCTTTACACATACGTACACAAACTTATACATACTTATACGTACTTACACATGTTTACATGTTCTTACGCTGACTTACATGTACTTACACGCACTTACACGTACTCACACATACGTACACATAAGTACCCATACTCACACATTCTTATCCGTGCTTACGCATACTTACATGTACTCACATGTACTTACACGTACTTACATGTAATTACACAAACATACACATGCTTAAACGTACTTGCATGTACTTATATGTGCTTGAATGCATTTACACGTACTCATACGTACTTGTACGTACTAACATATACTTACACATACTTACACACACTCACATGTACTCACGCATGCTTTCACATACTTACACGTACTTCCACACTTACACCTCATTACATGTACTCACATGTACTTACATGTACTTACACATACTTGTGTCAATACGCCGGATAGCAACGGTCTAGAAAACGGGTTCCGACATGGGAGGCCGCCAACCACTCTGGGTATTGTAACCAAGATAACATATCACCCTCGAACAAGGGATCCACACTTTAGATTCGTTTGGTTCGCAACCTCACGAAGTCCGCATGTTGGTCTTTAGTGTCTACCTGTAGTTGGACACTCTCTGAGGAGTCTCAAAGGTAAGAGCTATAAATAGATGCATGCAAGGTACAGGATCTCATACTTGCAGAGCTTTGCTAAAGCTTCTTTTTTGTAGTGGCTCCACTGGAGCCAACCTCAAGCTACAGTCCTACTTGGCGTGTCGTTAGACCGCCAAGTGTCATCCTCAAGGCAGGCTCTAGAAAACTTCCTAGAAGCTTCCTATCCAAGTTTGGGCCACAAAGAAAGTTGTGACCATCCCAGAGTTTGAATCCGCAACCTCTCAGTCAAGATTCTGGCACCTATTCAATAAGGCCACAAAGGTATGATTCCAATGATGATCTACAAGAGAGATACCCATTATGGGCAGTGCATTCCTGGCCCATCTCGGAACAGACCAAGGGGACGTACTCCATAGAGTAGTGCATGCCTTGTCTGTATGTGCAGCTAGCTAGCTAGTCAGTGGACAAGGTGCATACCATTTCAACAAATCTCTCCCTTGCACCTCTGTCCATCCGTCGCTCACTGAGCTCCATTAATGCCTTGTGGCTCACCCTTTCTCTGCCGCACTCCTCATGCCGAATCCACAAATGCCTGCATAGTGCATGTCGCTCTCTAGTGGCTTGGTCATGCAGTCAGCAAGCATGCTCTTGGTTCCACGGTGCTGCAAGTCCACCACGTTCTTCATGACCAGGTCACGTGAGTAGTGGTAACAAATGTCAATGTGCTTCGTTCGCCGGGAGATGATCTCGTCTTCAGCCATCGAGATGGCGCTCATGTTGTCCACGTGTATGACCGTGGTGTCCTTCTGTGGCACTGTCATTTTGCCAAGCAGGCTGCGTAGCCACTGAGTCTCCTTGCACAAATCACACAGAGCAATGTACTCTGCCTCAGCCGTGAACACGGAAACACAATCCTACTTCCTGTTTGCCCATGAGATGGCAGCGCCATTCAAGATGTACACATATCCAGAGATGGATTTTTGGTCGTCAAGATTTCCTCCCCAATCAGCGCCGGTATAGCACTTCAGGCAAAGGGGGCCCGTACCTTCTTGGCCTCCAAGGACGAGGCCAATGTGACGTGTCTTTTGCAGGTAGCACAAGATGCGCTTTACCGCCTGCCAGTGTTGTGGCCCTAGGTTGGCCACGAATCTTCTCACTTATCCCACAGCATAGCAGATGTCCGGAGGAGTCCTTACCATGGTGTACATGATGCTACCCACGGTGGACAGGTAGGAGATGTCTTGCATCTCCCTTTGATCTGCTTCGTTGCTTGGTGACATGGAGGCCTTCATCTTTGTATCGGTCGTCATTGGGGTGCTGACAGGTTTGCAGTCTTCCATGTGCTAGCGCTTCAGTACCTCACCGATGTATTTGGTTTGGTTGAGTTTGATGGTGCCTACTACTCGGTTGCGGTGGATGGCGATCCCGAGGTAGTACTCGAGAGAACCCATGTCCTTCATCTTGAACCTTTTGTTGTGGTCAGACTTTAGCTCATCCAACAGCTCGACCGAAGATGAGCAGATGATTGGATCATCCACGTACAACACAACCAGCATCAGCCCTCTCCCATCATCGTGCACATACATGCTCGGGTCATTCTGGCAATGCGCGAAGGAGAGGCTGATCATCAAACCGTCCATCTCTTTGTACCACATCCTTGGGGCATGTTTCAGCCCGTAGAGCACTTTTACCAACTTGTACACCTTGCCCTTGGGAGCTTTGACTCCTTCAGGCACCTCCATCAACACTTCCTTATCAAGCTTCCCATAAAGAAAAGTTGTCCTGACGTCCATTTGATGTATCTCCAGGTACTTTGCGGTTGCAATGCCAAGGAGAGAGCGGATGGAGGTAAAGGACACGATGGGCGCAAACGTCTCATCGTACTCGGAGCCCGGGCGTTGAGAGAACCCCTTAGCCACTACCCTTGCCTTGAACTTGTTGATGCTGCCGTCTTGCTTCTTCTTCACTCAAAGGACCCTCTCGGATCCCACCACATGGGGCTTGTGGGGTCTATCCACCAGCACCCACGTGCCGTGCTTGGCAATGGACGCGAGCTCGCTGTCCACTGCCTCCTTCCAATTGGCCGCATCTGGGCCATTCATCGCCTTTGCCACTGTGGATGGCTCTCCCTTAGCTATGCACGACCAGCTAAGGCCAGTGCAATCATCCTCATATCACAAAGGTGCTTTCTTTGGTCGCAAAATGCGCCGGGGTACTGGTGCGGCTCTTGCTTTGGTGCCGGTGCTTCCAAAGGTGGTGGTTTGTCGTCGTCGTTGTCGTCAGAAGAGTCGTCAGACTCCAAGTCAGACTCGGAAGCCCCTGACGCCTTGGTGTCCGCGTCCATGTTAGATGTTGCGTCATCCTCCGCAGCTACTCTCCCATTCCCACCACCTGCTAGTAAAGCTACCCAGTTGTCAGGTGCTTGGTCCCCGAACTCAAGCAACACTATCCATTCTCCCGCTTTGGGAGCAAGGTTCGGGTCCAGCAGCTCTCCCTTTTCAAGGGTGCATTTGTCAAACTGGACATCACGGCTCCTCATGAGCTTCCCTGCTGCCTGGTCCCAAAGCCAATAGGCTTTGTGTGATGTGTCAGACCCAACCATGACGCACTTCTTGGAGTGTGCATCCAGCTTGCCTCCACCTTCTCCCGACTGGATCTTCACCCATGCAGTTGACCCAAACACCTTAAGATGGGATGCGTTGGGTTTCTTTCCCAACAATGCTTCATGTGGGGTCTGTAGCTGCTTTTCTTGCTCCTTTCCATGCTTCCACAAGGCGGTCGCTGGTGTGAGGTCCAAGAGGTAGCAAGCCGTTGTTGCTGCATCAACCCAAAAGGGAGGTGGGAGCTTGGCGTCAAAGAGCATGCTTCGCACCATGCCGAGCAGGATCTGGTTCATCCGCTCGGCCATGCCATTGCTTTGGGGGTTGTAAGGGGTGGTTTGCTCGTGGCGGATGCCATGATGATTGAGCTAAGGCTTGCATGCCTTGGACTCACCCCCGTTGTCACTTTGGAGGGTCTTCACTTTCTTGGTCGTTTGTCGCTCTACCATGGCGACCAACTCGAGGAGCTTCTCCTTGACCTCTCCCTTTGTTTTGAGGAACTAGATCCATAAATTGCGGCTGTGGCCATCAATCAAGGTCAGGAAGTACTTGCTTCCTCCGTTAGACGGTGTGCGGAAGGGTCCACACACGTCACTGTGTATCAGTTCCAAGACATGCTCTGCTCGTTGACCTCCTCTCCCAAATGGCTTCTTTGCCTTCGCTTGAAGGCATGGTTCACACAATGTATACCCTTTGCCATGTTTCATGGTGCACCCTTCCATTCCGCAAACTAATTCTTGCTCTTGCATCTTCTGCAATGTGCTGTTGGCCACGTGGCCAAATTGCCGGTGCCACAGCTCAGCATCAGTGTCCTTGGTTGATGTGGCGGCTGCAACGGTCACCGGTGGTACATCCTTTGGCTCCGGTGCCACTGTCTTGCTGGCACATAAGAGTCCCTCATCCAACGCCTTGGTGACCTTGGTTTAAAGCACGTAGAGGTCGTTGACTCTTGGAACTTGAAGCATGAGGTCGTCTTTGGTGTACAAAATCTGGATTTCCTCGTTTTTTGGGCAACCGCTTCCTTATTGGTGAACACCATTATCATGTTGTTGTCGGTGATTTGTGAGACGGACAGGAAGTTGGCTGTGAAGGAGGGCATGTACACCACCTTTTGAAGGTTGACCGCCTTCTCCGCACCATTCACGTTGAACGTGATCACCTTGTCCCCTTTGCCCATAGCTTGGACGCCGCCGCCATTTGCACACTTGATGCGCATGACAGATTTGGCCATGGAGACAAATCCACCCTTCTCTTTTGATGAGTGGTGGTTGGTGCCCAAGTCAAGGGCGAATGCCCCCGGCCTAAGGATCGTTGCCCCCTTCATGAGCAGCCCCCTTAGCCATTATGTTGGTAAGCTCCTTCTTCTCCTTTGCACCTTTGTTCCCGCCTTCTTTCTTGGGACTAGGACAGTCCCTAGCCTAGTGCCCGTCTTGCCACAGTTATGACCTTTGCCAAGCTTCTTGGAACTCTTCCCGCCACCAATGCCTTTCCCTCCACCGCCACCGCTTCCGCTGTTGCCTTGACTAGAGCGAGAGGTTGCACCTTGTCCACCGAAGCGAGAGGCATATGCTGAGATGTTTGCCTCACTACCACTGCGTCGCATGGACTCGTTGTGGACGTGTTCGGCGACAACCTTATATGTCAGATCTGCCTCCTTCCAACCGCCAAATACGGTGATAAAGGACCCCCAGATTTCCGGCAGCTCCATTAGAAGGATCATGGCATGCATGTTGGAGCCAAGATTCCATTCCATTTGTTGGACCTCTTGCAGCACGTTGTCAAATGACTGCAAAAATGCGGGTTTTGATTCTCCTTCATTCACCCTCATCAATATCAACCTTTGGAAGATGAAGAGTTTGTTTTCTAGGGCGTTCAATTGATGCACACGTGAGAGTTTTTCATAGGCCTCGGCAGCCAACGTGCATCCTGTGATGTGGGAGTGTTGAGTCTTGTTGATGGACGTCACAAGAATGGCGAGAGCCATGCTGTTCTCCATCGTCTATGCTACAATGTCAGCTGCATGCGTCGTCACCGTCACATCGGCGGGTGCTGTTTCGGTCCCTTTTAGGATTTTCAGGTAGCCATGCACATTCATGACAATCTCAAACTGCCATTTCCACAAGGGAAAATCTGTCCCCGTGAACTTGGACATACCCGCCTCAAGCCGTCTTGAGTCGGATCCGCCATTTCCTGTGGTTGCTCATCTTCTCTGCTTCGTTATGGAGAATGAGGCCGATGAGGCTGCTGACTGTGACCGTTGTTAAAGTTGCAGTTGGTTCCATGGCATACCCCTCCAGCCGATGATCGCCTAAGGCGATGGTGCCGTTGTGGGAGAACGGACTTGGGGTCATACCACCTTCTAAAAAGGGGTAGAGCTTAATCCCGTTGGGGTTCGAGGGTCTTTTCCAACATGGAAAGAGCTGTTCCTCGTCCCCTAGTCTGCCACGTGCATGTACCCTACCTGAAGAAGCCGATAGAGCCGATGGAGTAGATGGAGCTGTCCGATGTTCGTGTCTCTGTTGTACCTGTGCACCCTGCAAGACCACGCGCTAGTCGGTCTTGGAAGCGTGCCTTAGAACCAGAAGTTTGGGCCCATAACCCTTTGTCAATGCGCTGGATAGCAACGGTCTAGAAATCGGGTCCCGACATGGGAGGCCGCCAACCGCTCTTGGTATTGCAACCAAGATAACATATCACCCTCGAACGAGGGATCCACACTTTAGGTTTGTTTGGTTTGCAACCTCACAAAGTCCGCATGTCGGTCTTTAGTGTCTACCTATGGTTGGACACTCTGTGAAGAGTCTCAAAGGCAAGAACTGTAAATGGATGCATGCAAGGTACACGCTTTTATACTTGCAGAGCTTTGCTAAAGCTTCTGCTTGTACTGCCTCCACCGGAGCCAACCTCAACTTACAGTCCTACTTGGTGCATCCTTAGACCGCCTTGTGTCATCCTCAAGGCAGGCTCTAGTAAGCTTCCTAGAAGCTTCCTGTCCTAGTTTGGGTCACAAAGAAAATCGCAGCCGTCGCAAGGTTTGAACCCACATCTTCTCATTTGAGACTATGGCGCCTTTTCAGCTAGGCCACAAAGGTATGATTCCTATGATGATCCACAGTGCACATATCCATTATCGGTAGTGCATTCCTCGCCCATCTTGGAACAGACCAAGGGGACGTACTCCATAGAACAGTGCATGCCTTGTCTGTATGTGCAGCTAGCCACCTAGGCAATGGACAAGGTGCATACCATTTCAACAACTTGTATGTACTTACACACACCTACACATACGTACACATACTAACGCACATTTCCACATACTTACATGCACTTACATGGACTTACACGTACTTATACGTACTTGCACGTACTTACATGTACTTGCACATAGTTACAGATACTTATACCTACTTCCACCGTCTTACACATACTTACATATAATGAGAAATACATGTGAGTATGTGTAAGAATGTGGGAGTGTACTTACACACATACTTACACGTACTTATACATACTTACAGGTATGTACATGTACTTGCACCTACTAACATGTACTCACACGTACTTACACAAACTTACACATACTTACATATAATGAGAAATACATGTGAGTATGTGTAAGAATGTGGGAGTGTACTTACACACATACTTACACGTACTTATACGTACTTGCACGTACTTACATGTACTTGCACATAGTTACAGATACTTATACCTACTTCCACCGTCTTACACATACTTACATATAATGAGAAATACATGTGAGTATGTGTAAGAATGTGGGAGTGTACTTACACACATACTTACACGTACTTATACATACTTACAGGTATGTACATGTACTTGCACCTACTAACATGTACTCACACGTACTTACACAAACTTACACATACTTACATGTACATACATATGCTTACACATACTTAAACGTAGGAACACATACGTACACGTACATACATATTCTTACAACTCCTTACACATACTTCATGTACTTGCAATGACTTACACATAGTTAAAATTACCTACACATACAAAGACATGGTTACACGTACTACCATGTACTAACATGTACTTATACGTACTTACACGTACTAAACGTAATTACATGTACTTAGACAAAATTACACATACTTATACATAATTACACATGATCATAGATACTGACAACTAAGTACATGCAAGCACGCGTGTACGTACGTGTAAATATGTGTAAGTACATGTAAGTACTTTCACGTTCTCAAACACACTTACACGTACTTACATGTACTCACATGTACTGACTCATACTTACACGTACTTACACGTACCTACACGTACTGACACATGCTTACACGTACTTACACATACTTACACATACGTACATGTTCATTCACATAATTTCATGTACTTCTTTGTACTTACACATACTTCTATGTACTCATGTGTATTACCTTGTACGTACATGTACTTACCCGTACGTATACCTACTTCCACATACTTACACGTATGTATACGTACTTATACGTACTTACACTTACTTACACATACTTTCCTATTGTCACACGTACTTACATGTAATTACACATGTTAACACGTACTTACATGTACTTACACGTACTTACATGCACTTAAACGTACCTACACGTACTTATACATGCTTACACATACTTAGAAGTACTTACACGTACTTGTCATGCTTACACGTACTAACACGTACTTACACATGCTTCCACATACTTCCATGTACTTACACACACAAATGTACACATACTTACATGTTGTTACACACCACATACTTAAATGTACTTACACACACAAATATACACATACTTACATGTTGTCACACATACTTACCCTTACTTCCACATAGTTTTATGTACGTACACATCCTTACACGTATGTGCACGTACTCACACATACTTACATGTACTTAAATGAACTTACACATACTTATACGTACTTTCATGTACTTATAGGTGCTTCCACCTACTTCCACTTAGTTACATGTACTTACATGTACTAGCACATAGTTATACATACACATACTTACACGTACTTACATGAACCTACACATACGTATACGTACTGACACGTTCTCAAACATACTTACACGTACTTACACGTATTTAAGCATACTTACACATACTTACACGTTCTTACATATACGTACTTACATGTAGTTATACATGCTTACACATACTTACATGTACATACATATAATTTTATGTACTTACACATACGTACACGTACTTACACATATTTGTATGTACTTTCACGTACTTATATGTACTTAAACGTACTTGCACATAGTTACATGTACTCAGACATACGTACACGTACTTACACGTACTTGCACATGCTTAAATGAATTTCCACGTACTTTCACATAGTTAGATGTACTCACATGTAGTAACATGTATTTAAACATACTTCCACATAACTCCACTTTCTTTCATGTAATAATATGTACTTACACATACATACACGTATTTCCACGTACTTAAACATACTTACCTTTTCTTATATATACTTACATGAACTTTCACATACTTACATGCACTTACACATACTTACACATACTTACACGTGCTTAAATTCACTTCCACGTTTTTACACGCACTTACACATTCCTACATGTAATTACACGTATGTACACGTACTGACACGTACATACATGTGCTTACACGTACTTATACTTACTAACACATAATTACACATTCTTCCTCATATATACAAGTACTTATGCATAGTTACACATAATCACACATACTTACACAGACTTATACGTAGTTAAATGTACTTACATGTACTAACACGTACTTACACATACTTTTAATTACACGTACTTACACATGCTTACACGTACTCACATGTACTCACACGTACTTACATGTAATTACACGTACTTACACGTACTTACACATGATAACATGTACTTTCACGTACTTGCATGTACCTATATGTACTTATACATACTTATACATACATACATATACTTATACAGGCTTACACATACGTATGTATTCTTACATGTACATACACATACTTACACATACTTACAAGTGCTTATACATACTTTCAAATACTTACACGCACTTACATGTACTTACACTCACTTACATGGACTTACACAAACTTACACGTACTTCCACATTCTTACTCCTACTTACACGAACTTACATTTGCTTGCACATACATACATGTACTTACACTTTCTTATATGCACCTAAATGCACTTATACGTACTTAAACTTACTTGCACATACTTACACGTAACTACACATTCATACACGTAATTTCACATACATACGCATACATTAGCATACTTACATGTACATTCACGTGCTTACATATACTTCCATGTGCTTACACGTGCTTACACGTACTTACATGTGCTTGTACATACGTTCACAAATTTCCACATACAAACACATACTTACATGTAGTTACACATACTTACACATACTTACACGTGCTTAAGCACAATTACACATGCATACACGTACTTACATGTGCTTGTGTATACTTACACATAACTACATGTACTTCTGTGTAATTACACTTACTTACACATGATTATAGGCACTTACACATACTTACACGTAACTACACATACTTATTCGTATGTACACGTAGTTACACATATGTATACGTAATTGTACGTACTTACATGTACGTACACATGCTTGCACGGGCTTACACATTCTGATACGCAATTACACATACTCATATGAACTACCACGTACTTACACATACTTACACGTATTTAAACGTACTTATACATACTTACACATACTTACACATACTTACACATACTTACACATACTTAAACATACTTACACATAATTACAAGAACTTACACTTACTTATACGTACTCACACGTAATCACATGTACTCACACATACGTCGATGTACGTACATGTACTTACACATGGTTATACGTAATTACACGTACTCATACATACTTACACGTACTTACATGTAATTACATGCACTTACACGTACTTATGCATACTTACAGGTACTTACAGGTACCTGCAAATACTTACACATACTTTCACGTAGTTACACGCACTTACATGTACTTACACATACTTACACATAGTTACACATGCTTAAAGGTACTTACATGTAATTTCATGTGCTTATACATGCTTACACGTACTTACATGTACTTACACATACTTACACATAGTTACACATGCTTAAAGGTACTTACATGTAATTTCATGTGCTTATACATGCTTACACGTACTTACAAGTCCTTACACGTTCTTACGCTTACTTACACGTACTTACACATACTTACAGGTACTTGTACAAACTCACACCTACTTACACATAGTTACACGTACTTACATGTACTTACACACACTTACACGTACTTACACGTACTTATATGTACTTACATGTACTCCCGTGTATGTATGTGTACTTATTCGTACTCACATGTACTTACACGTACTTATATGTACTTACATGCACTTACATGTACTTACACATACTTACATTTCCTTACACGTTCTTACACTTAATTGCATGTACTTACAAGTACTAACACATGAATACACGTACATACACATACATACACGTACTTGCACATACTTATACGTACTTACACGTACTTACATGCACTGGATGATTTGCAAAAGGGGATGATTTGCAAAATGAGATGAGATACAAAGTAGGAAGATTGGCAAAATGGGGTCATTTGCAAAAGGGGATAGCTTGTGAAAGGGGATGATTTGCAAAAGGGAATGATTAACAAAAAGGGGAAGATTTGTGAAAGGGACTTATTTGTGGAAGGGACTGATGTGCAAAAGGGACTGATTTGAAAAGGATGATGACTTGTTAAAGGGGATGATTTGTGAAATGGATGATTTGAAAAAGGGGATGCAAGGAGATGATTTGTGACTTGGACTGATTTTGCAAAATTAAACTGATTTTCGTAAGGGACTGATTTGCGCAAGGGGGTGATTGGTTTGTGAAAGGGGATAAATTGCATAAGTGGCTGATTTGAGAAAGGGGATGATTTTCTAAAGAGGATTATTTGCAAAAGGGATAGTTTACAACAGGGGGAGATTTGCAAAAGGGGCTGATTTTCATAAGGGGGTGATTTTCGAAGGGCACTGATTTGCGAAAGGGGAAGATATTGGCCAAGGGGATGATTTGCGGAAGGGGATGATTTGTAAAAGGGGATGATTTGCAAAAGGGGATGATATGCAAAAGGGAATGATTTGCGAAAGGGGATGATCTCCAGAACAGGATGATGTACAGAAAAAATGATGATTTTTTAAAGGGACTGATTTGCAAAAGGGACTGACTTGCAAAAAATGATGATTTGCAAATGGGGATGACTTGCAAAAATGGATGATTTGCGAAAGGGACTGATTTGCAAAAGGGACTAATATGCAAAAGGGATGATTTGTGAAAGGAGATGACGTGCGAAAGGGGATGATTTACGACAGGGGATGATTTGCAAAAGGTATTGGTGTGCAAAAGGGGGTGATTTGCAAAAGTGACTGATTTGCGAAACGGGATGATTTGCAAAAGGGTATGATTTGTGAAAGGGGATGATTGACAAAAGGTGGTTATTTGCAAAAGAAGATGATTTGGTGAGGGGGCTCATTTGCAAAAGGGAATGGATTGAAAAAGGGTATGATGTGTAAAAGGGACCAATTTGCAAAAGGGGGTTGTTTGCAAAAAGTGATTATTTGCAAAAAGGGACAAAATGCGAAAATGGATCATTTGCAAAAGGGGATGAATGGCAAAAGGGGATGATTTACAAAAGTGACTGATTTGCAAAAGGGAATTATTTATGAAGGGGAATAAATTGCATATGGGGATGATTTGCAAAAGGGGACTATTTGCATAGCGGACTGATTTGGAAAGGAATTGATTTACTGAAGGGGATGATTTATGACAGGGTATGATTTGCAAAAGGGCATGATCTGGGAAAGGAGATAGTTTGTGAAAGAGGAGGACTTGCAAAAGGGGATGATTTCCAAAAAGGGATGATTTGTGATAGGGGATGGTGTGAAAAAAGGGGACGATGTGCAAAATCGAATGATTTGCATAAGGGGATGACTTGCAAAAGCAGATGATTTTTGAAAGGGGGTGATTTCCAAAAGGAGATGATTTGCGAAAGGGGATGATTTGCAAAAGGGGATGATAAGCAAAATGGGGATGATTTCTGAAAGGGGATGTCTTGCTGAAGGGGCTGATTTGCGAATAGAACTGATTTGCAAAAGGGGGTATTTTGTGACTGATTTGTGAAAGGGACTGATTTGCAAAGCGGGATGATTTGCAAAAGGAGATTATTTGCAAAAGGGGATGATCTACAAAAGGGAATTATGTTCCAAAGGGGATGATTTGTGAAAGGGGATGATTTACATGAGGAGATGATTTGCGGAAGGGGATGATTTGTGAAAGGGGATGATTTGCAAACGGGGATGATTTGCAAAAGGGGATGATTTGTGAAAGGGGATGATTTACATGAGGAGATGATTTGCGGAAGGGGATGATTTGTGAAAGGGGATGATTTGCAAACGGGGATGATTTGCAAAAGAGGATGATTTGCAAAAGGGGGTGATTTGCAAAAGAAGATGATTCGCGAAAGTGACTTCTTTGCAAAAGGGGATGAGGTGGGAAAAGGGATGATATGCGAAAAAGACCTATCTACAACAGGGACATATTTGCAAAAGGGGATTATTTGCAATATGGGATGATTTGTGAAAGGGACTGATAAGTGGATGATTTGCAGAACGGGGTGATTTGAGAAAGGGGATGGTTTACAAAGGAAATGATTTGCGTAAGAGGATAATTTGCAAAAGGGGATGATTTGTAAAAGGGGTTGATCTACGAGAGGGGATGATTTGCAAAAGGGGATGATTTGCAAAAGGGGATGATAAATGAAAGGAGATGATTTGGGAAAGGGATGGATTATCCAAAGGGACTCACTCAAGAAAGAGGAAGATTTGCAAAAGGGGATGAATTGCAAAAGTGACTGATTTGCGAAAGGGGATAATTTACAAAAGGGGATGATTTGCGAAAGGGGATGATTTGCAAAAGGGATTCATGTGCAAAAGGGGATGATTTATGAAAGGGGATGACTTGCGGAAGGGACTCATTTACAAAAGGGACTTACATGCAAAAGGGACTCATTTGTAATAGGGGATGATTTGCAAAAGGGGATGACTTGCGAAAGGGGATGATTTGCAAAGGTTGATGATATCCAAGAGGTGATGTTTTGCGAAAGGGGATGATTTGAGGAAGGGGATAACTTGCAAAAGGGGATGATTTGCAAAGGTTGATGATTTCTAAGAGGCGATGTTTTGTGAAAGGGGATGATTTGAGGAAGGGGATAACTTGCGGAAGGGAATGATTTGCGAAAGGGGCTGATTTGCAAGAGGGAGTGATGTGCAAAAGGGACTGAGTTTCAAAAGGGACTCATTAATGAAAGGGGATGGTTTGCAAAAGGGGATGATTTGCAAAAGGGGATGATTTACAAAAGGGGATGATTTGCAAAAGGGGATGATGTATGAAAAGGGATGATTTGGGAAAGGGACTGATTAGAGAAAGGGACTGACTTGCAAAAGGGGATGCTTTGCAGAAGGGGATCATTCGCAAAAGGGAATGAATTTTGAAAGGGATTGATTTGCGAAAGGGGATGATTTGCGAGAGGAGATTTTTGCAAAAGAGATTGATCTGCAAAAGGGGATAACTTGCATAAGGGACTGATTTGCAAAGGGGGTGATTTGCAAAAAGGATTGATTTGAGAAAGGGACTGATATGCAAAAGGTACTGATTTGCACAAGGGGATAACTTGCAAAAGGGGATGATGTGTGAAAGGGGGTTATATACACAAGGGGATGATTTGGGAAATGGGATGATTTGTAAAAGGTGATGATTTGCAAAATGGGATGATTTACGGAAGGTACATGATCTACAAATGGAACAATTTTGCAAAAGGGACTGATTTGCAAAAGGGTTTGATTTATGAAAGGGGATGATTTGCGAAAGGGGATGATATGCAAAACGGAGTGATTTGCGAAAGGGGATGATTTGAAAAAGGGGATGATTTGCCAAAGGGGATGATTTGCGAAAGGGGATCATTTGCAAAAGGGGATTATTTGCGGATGGGACTGATTTGCGGAAGGGATTGATTTGCAAAAGGGACTGGTGTACAAAAAGGACTGACTTTCAAAAGGGAATGATTTGCAAAAGGGGATGATTTGCAAAAAGGGGATGATTTGCAAAGGGGGATGGCTTCTGAAAGGGGCTGATTTGCAAAATTGGATGATTTGTAAAAGGGGATGATTTGCAAAAGGGGGTGATATGTGGAAGAGGGCCATTTGCAAAAGGGGATGATTTGGAGAAGGGGATTCTTTGAGGAAGGAGCTGATTTGTGAATGGGACTAAATTGCGAAGGGGAATGAGTTGTGAAAGAGGATGATTTACGGAAGGGAATGATTTGTGAAAGGGACTGATTTGCTGTAGGGGATAACTTACAAAAGGGGATGATTTGTGAATGGGGACAGTTTGCGAACGGGGATGATTTGCAAATGAGATTGATTTGTGAATGTGGATGTTTTGCAAAATGGACTGATATACGAAAGGGAGATTTGCAAAAGGGGATGGTTTGCAAAAGGGGATCATTTGTGAATGGGGATGATTTGCAAAAGGATATGATTTTGTGAAAGGGGGTCCGCCAAAGGGGATGATTTGCAAAAGGGACTGATTTGGAAAAGACAATGATTTACAAAACCCGATGATGTGCGAAAGGGGATGATTAGCGGATGGGAGTGAGTTACAAATGGGGATGATTTGTGAAAGGGGACGATTTGCCGAAGGGACTGATTTGTGAAAGGGGATTACTTGCAAAAGGGGATGATCTACAAAAGGTGATGATTTGCCGAAGGGACTGATTTGCAAAAAGAACTTATGTTCAAAATGGACTGATTTGCGAAAGGGGGTGATTTGTGAAATGGGATGATTTGCGAAAGGGGATGATTTGCAAAAGGGGATGATTTGTGAAAGGAGATGATTTGCAAAAGGGGATGATTTGTGAAAGGAGATGATTTGCAAAGGGGGATACCTTACAAAAGGGGTGATTTGCAAAAACGGGATAACTTGCAAAATGGACTTGTTTGCAAAAGGGGATGGCTTGAAAAAGGGGATGATTTTCCAAAGGTGATGATTAAAAAAATTGACAGATTTGCGAAAGGGACGGAGTTGCGAAAAGGGATTATTTTGCAAAAGCGGATGATTTGCGATAGTGGATGGTTTGCAAAAGGGACTGATGTGAAGAAGGGACTGATTTTTTCAAGCGTCTGATTTGCAAAATGGGACAGACTTGCAATGGGGGTGATGTGCAAAAGGGCTTGATTTGCGAAAAAGGCATGATTTGTAAAGGGACTAATTTGTGACAGGTGACGATGTGCAAAAGGGGATGATTTGTGAAAAAGGAACTGTGCAACAAGGAGGGATTTGTAAAGGGGATGATTTACAAAGGGGGATTATATGCAAAAGGGGGTGATTTGCTGAAGGGAATGATTTGCAAAAGGGGATGATTTCTGAAAGGGACTAATTTGCAAAGGGTTGTGATATACGAAATGGACTGATTTGCAAATGTGACTGATTTGTGAAAGAGGATGATTTGCAAAAGGGGATGATTTGCAGAAGGGACTGATTTGCAGAAGGGACTGATTTGCGAAAAGGGATAATTTGTAAAAGGGGATGACTTGCGAGAGGGTATGATTTGCAAGAGGGGATCATTTGCAAGAGGGAATTATTTGTGAAAAGGAATGGTTTGCAAAAGGGGATGATTTGCAAAAGGGGAGTACTTGCAAAATGGAATAACTTGCAAAAGGGGGTGATTTGCAAAAGGGGATAATTTGCGAAAGGAGATAATTTGCAAAAGGGGATCATTTGTGAAAGGGGTTGACTTGAACAAGGGGATGATCTGTGAAAGCGGATGATGTTCAAGAACATGATGATTTGTGAAAAGGATGTTTTTTGAAAGGGAATCATTTGCAAAAGGGGATGGTTTTCAAAAGGGTATCATATGCAAAAGGAGGTGATTTGCCAAACAGGTTGATTTACAAAAGGGATTATTTGAGAACGAGGATGATTTGCAAAAGGGACTGATTTGCAAAAGGGGAAGATATTTGGAAGGGGATGATTTGCCAAAGGGGATTACTTGCAAAAGGGATGGTTTGCAGAAGGGGATGATTTTCACAACGCGATTACTTGCAAGAGGGGAAATTTTTCAAAAGGGGATGATTTGCGAAAGGGGATGATTTGTGATGGGGGATGATTTGTAGAAGGGGGTGATTCATGAAAGAGGATGATTTTTGAGAGTGACTAATTTGCGAAAGGAGATGATTTGCAACAGGGACTGATTTACGACATGGACGGATTTGCAAGAGGGGATTACTTGCAAATGGGGGTGATTTGCAAAAGGGGATGATCTGCAAAAGGGGATGATTTGCGAAAGGGACTGAGTTGTGAAAGGGACTGATTTGCGAAAGTGGATGATGTGCAAAAGGGGGTGATTTGAGAAAGGGGGTGGTTTGCATAAAAGGATGATTTGCTCAAGGGGTTGATTTGCGAAAGGGGATGACTTACAAAGGGGGATTATTTGCAAAAGGGGATGATGTACAAAAGGGGATGATTTGGAAAAGGGACTGATAAGCAAAAGGGACTACCTTGCAAAAGGGGATGATTTGCGGAAGGGGATGATTTGCAAAAAGGGATGAATTGCAAAAGGGGCTGACTTGCAAAAGGGGGTCATTTACGCAAGGGGATGATTTGCAAAAGGGGATGATCTATAAAAGGGGATAACTTGCAGAAGGGGCTGATTTGCTAAAGGGGATGATTTTTTAAATGGAAAGATTTGTGAAAAAGACACATATGCAAGAGGGACTCATATGCGGAGGGGATGATTTGCAAAAGAGGATGTTTTGCAGGATGGATTGATTTGCGAATGGAACGGATTTGCAAAAGGGGCTCATTTGCAAAAGGGGTTGATTTGCAAAAGCGAATGGTCTGCAAAAGGGGATGATATGTGAGAGGGGATGTTTTACGAAAGGAGGTGATTTGTAAAAATGGATGATTTGCCAAAGGGATGATTTGCAAAAGGGGATCATTTGCAAAAGGGGATGATTTGCAAAAGGGAATGATTTGCAAAAGGGACTGATTTACAAGAGGGAGTGATGTGCAAAATGGATTGAGTTTAAAAAGGAACGGATTTGCAAAAGGGGATGGTTTGCAAAAGGAGATGATTTGCAAAAGGGGGTGATTTTGGAAAAGGGGATGATGTATGAAAAGGTATGATTTGGGAAACAGACTGATTAGCGAAAGGGACTAACTTGAAAAAGGGGATGATTTGCGAAAGAGGATCATTTGCAAAAGGGGATGAATTGCAAAAGGGACTAATTTGCGACAAGGGATGATTTTCGAAAGGGGATGATTTGTGAAAGGGGTTGATTTGCAAAAGGGGATGATCTAAGGCAGGGGATAGTTTGCAGAAGGGATTGATTTAAAAAAGATAGGAAAGGGACTGATTTGCAAAAGGGACTGATATGCGAGATGGACTGATTTGCAAAAGGGGATGATTTGCAAAAGGGGGTGATTTACAAAAGGGGATTACTTACAAAAAAGGGATGGTTTGGGAAAGGAGATGATTTGAGGAAGGGACTGATTTGCGAATGTAATTTTTTTGTACAAGGGACTGATTTGCAAGAGGGTTTTGATTTGTTAAAGGGGATGATTTACAAAAGGGGATGATGTGCAAAAGGGGATTATATGCAAAAGGGTATGATTTGCAAAAGGGTGTGATTTGCAAAGGGGGATGATTTGCAAAAGGGGATGACTTGAGAAAGGGGATGATTTTCCAAAGGGGAAGGTTTGCGAAAGGGGATCATTTGCGAAAGGGGTTGGTGTGTGGACGGGACTTATTTGCACAAGGGACTGGTGTGCAAAAGGGACTAATGTCCAAAAGGGACTGACTTTTGAAAGGGACTGATTTGCAAAGGGGGATGATTTTGAAAGGGGATGATTAACGAAAGGGGATAACTTACTGAAGGGATTGATTTGTGCAAGG
This sequence comes from Penium margaritaceum, assembly GCA_023375785.1. NCBI lineage: Eukaryota > Viridiplantae > Streptophyta > Zygnematophyceae > Desmidiales > Peniaceae > Penium > Penium margaritaceum. The sequence continues at coordinate 49,739 of SZWC01007689.1, read as the reverse complement.
GGATCATCTGCAAAAATGGATTATTTGTGAAAGGGGATGATTTGCGACAGGTGGTGATTTGCGAAAGGGGACCATTTGCAAAAGGGGATGACTTGCGGAAGGGGGTGCTTTATAGAAGGGGCTGATTTGTGAATGGGACTGATTTGCGAAAGGGGACACTTTGCGAATTGGAATGATTTTCAAATGAGATTGATTTGCAAAATGGGATGTTTTGTAAAATGGAATGATTTGCGAAAGGGACTGATTTGCGAAAGGGGATGGATTGCTAAAGGGTATTGTTTGTGAATGGAGATGATTTGCGAAAAGGGTATAATTTTGTGAATGGGTATGATTTGCAAAAGGGGATGATCCATGAAATGGGGTGATTTGCGAAAGGAGATGATTTATGAAACAGGATGATGTGCAAAAGGTGAAGATTTACAGAAGGGACCAAATTACAAATGGGGTTGATTTACGAAAGGGGATGATTTGTGGAAGGGACTCACTTGTGAAAGAGATTGATTTTTGAAAGGAGATTATGTTCAAAAGGGGATGATTTGAAAGGGGGGATGATTTACAAAAGGTGATGATTTATCAGAGGGACCGATTTGCAAAAGGGACTGGTTTTCAAAAGGGACTGATTTGCGAAAGGGGATGATTTGTAAAAGGGTACGATTTGCAAAACGGGATGATTTGTGAAAGGGGATGATTTACAAAAGGGGATGATTTGCAAAAAGGGTGATTTGCAAACAGGGGATGATTTGCAAAATGGATTGATTTGCAAAAGGGGATGACTTGCAAAAAGAGATGATTTGTGAAAGGGGTGATTTGCAAAAGTGGATGATTTGCAAAAGGGACTGAAGTGAAAATGGGACTGATTTTTTCAAAGGACTTATTTGCAAAAGGGGATGATTTGTGAAAGGGGGTTGTTTGCAAAAGGGGGTGAATTGCAAGAAGGCCTGATTTGAAAAAGAGACAGACTTGCAATGGGGATGATTTGCAAAAGGGCATAATTTGCCAGAATGCATGATTTGCAAAAGAGAATGATTTGTGAAAGGGGATGATTTGCGAAGGGGGATGCATTGTAAAATGGACTTAGTTGTGATGGGGAGGGATTTGCAAAGGGGATGATTGTGAGGGGGGGGGGTTGCAAAAGGGGATGATTTATAAAAGGGGTTTTTTTTTAACGGAGTGATTTGCGAAAGGGACCGATTTGTGATAGGGACTGATTTGTGAAAGGTTATGATTTGCAAAAGGGGGTGATTTGCAGAAGGGGCTGATTCACGAAAGGGGATTACTTGGGAAAGGGGATGATTTGCAAAAGGGGATGATTTGCAAGAGGGCATGATTTGCGAGAGGGGCTCACTTCCGAAAGGGGATGATTTGCAAAAGGGGATGATGTGCCAAAGGGGATGATTTGCAAAAGGGACTAATTTGCAAAAGCGAATGATTTGGAAAAGGGACTGATTTGCGAAAGGGAATGATTTGCAAAAGGGGATGATTTGCAAAGGGGATGATTTTCAAAAGGGGATGATGTGCAAAAAAGGATGTTCTATGCAAAGGGATGATTTGCAAAAGCAGATTATTTGCAAAAGGGGATGATTTGTGAAAGGAGGTTATTTACAAAGGGGATCATTTACGAAAGGGGATAACTTGTGAAAGGGGATGATTTGCAAAAGGGACTGATTTGTGGAAGAGGGTGATTGGCAAAAGAAACTGATTTGCAAAAAGGGGTCATTTGTGAAAGGGGATTATTTGCAAAAGGGGATGAAAGGAGATCATTTGTGAAGGGGGATGGAAGGGGATGTTGGAATGATGCTCCTCACCATGGCAGGAGTGACTCCAAAAAGGAACACCAACAAGACAAGCCGTAGTGGCTTAGTGGTTAATGGTGTCCACCTATGAAGGCAGGGGCCCGGGTTCAAGTCCCACAAGATGAAATTCTTCCCTGCCTCAAGGGAGGTGGAAAATAGATGCCAGGAAGCTAGCTCAACCTCTAGAGTTCCTCTTTAAGTTTCTAGAAGGCTTGGTGAGGGTCTAGGAAGGTGGCACACCTTCTAGAAGGGGTGACTTGTCCTACAAGGCATCTAGAGGTGTCTTGGTCTTCTGGACACCTTCCCTCCTACTAGAAGCAAGCTGAGGAATCTAGGAAGGGGCAGAAGCTTCTAGAGGAGGGAAGGGATGCCTTCCTAGGTGGGAAAAGGACAGCCTACCAAGG
>SZWC01007689.1:1321-22861 GCA_023375785.1 Penium margaritaceum | reverse complement strand
GAGCGTCACGAGTGCAATGAGGTTCCACTCCTCACTGGTTGGCTTCAACATCTCTCCATCCATGCTATAGCCATCAAGCTAGGTGGCAACATGCTCTTGAGGTGCAGTACTCTTGCCATCATGTCCAGAGTGCTGTTCTCGCGATTCTCAATGTCCAAGTGTAGCGTCCAAAATGAGATTCTAGTAGTGTTTGCAACATTCATGAGGCTGTGCTCGCGCGGGGTGGAGCGTGTGGCAAACACAACAATGGCATGTGCTTTGCCAATGATGACGTTCAAAGCTACAATTTTGAGAAGATCCTGCACGGCCAAGTTCGTGATGTCACCAAGGCACCAGATATGCCCAGACTTCTCCATGGAACAGTCAGACGTTATCGTTCTCCCAGATATGTTATCGCAAATTCCGATAACATCTCACCCTTAAACCAATAATCAAGCAAGGCATAGGAAACACACTCTAGAGCAGCTTCTTTGCGTGTACGTGGTCTCACCATGAGTGACTATGATGAATTACTAATACCGGCAAAATTCATGGTGAGAAACTAGGTGAACAAATCCAAGACATTCACATCATTCATGTTGAACAGTGGTTGGCATCTAGTGATTCTCTCTTCATTTCTGCAAGTTATCTCCAGAGACTGACAAGTTCCTTCTACTCAATCATTTGATGAGTGAATGGATTTTGTGTTGTAGGAGGTAAAATGTCACATTCAAGAGGCTCCAAAGTATAAAGAAAAAAAAATCATATGCTGAAAAAAAGTCACCACAACGAACCATGTGACACGGGCAACAGGGTGTTCCTTAGCACCAAGAACCTTTGGTTCAGCTGCCATGGGTACCGGTGTGGATTAGGTCAATTCTCATTTTTGAAAAAATTGTGCCAGTGGCATGCCAATTGCTGCTGCTTCCGTTGAGTATGAAGATACCCAACACCTCTCGTGTGAGCTTGCCGGCTCCAGACATGAGAGAAGGAGCCGTTAAGTAACCAAACGGCCAAAACAACATCCTTTGTCTACTATAGCATTGTTTTGTACACTCTGATTGTGGTTTTCCAGGGAATACCATGTTCATGAGGCTGGTTGAGGACATTAAAATAATTGTGGAAGCCTGATGGAGAAACAATGGACAACATTTTTTATGGTGGCACAACCATAGAAGGTTGGGGACACCAAACATGGTTGTCTCACGAACGCTTCAGCCTGAGGGATGGAGGCCGCTTGTCGTGCTAGCTGAAAAGCAGAAAACTGGATCAGTTTACATCAGCTTGGCACTTAGTCATGTGCAGCTGATGATTGGAAACACCTGTCTTCATTTACAATGTGGTGCCTCACGGACTGAAACTCCTACTTGTTGGTTTTGAGCTAGGACGATTTGTAGTAAGTGACAAGAGTATAGCAAGTGGCCTTGTTCAGCCCTTCCAACCTCGAAGAAGCGAGGGGGTGACCGGTGGCCACCCCTTCCCAAAGCGAGGGCCGGTAGGTCGACAGCCACTTGCTGGGTACCGGCAAGCTAGCGGTCCGCCGGCTAGATGGCATGTGGCCGGTCATCTGACCGGCCGGGCACCTGTCAGCCAACCACCAGCCACCGGTCCATCTGATGGCTTTTTTGGCGGCCCAAAGGTCTCAAGGGCCTTGAGGACAAGGCTAGTAGCCTTGCACCCTTGCCTTTTTTTTCCCTCCTCATTGAGAGGGTAGCCAAGGACAAGTTGAGAGCTTAAGCAATAGATAGCGAATTGAGATTAGTATTATGCAAATTCTCCGTACATACCTCACACACAACATTTTGTTTGTCGTCTAAAGAATACAAGTTGATTTTTAACTAGCTCAAACTCTGAATGCTCACGCAGAGAACTCATGCCAGTGCACGAGTTCAAGGTAGTACCCCCCTTGCACCCATCACAAGGAGGTGAGGATAAAACAACAATAGACTTTGAGAATCTAAGTATTCAAGTATCCTTGTACATGCCATGATGACGATCGCTCCCGTAGTGACGAGGAGGAGAACCCTCCTCTCGCGAGCTCTGGATACCATTCCATGACTTCCAACGATGGATTTTGATGATTTGGAGAAAAAACCAAAATTATGATTGCAAATACAACCGTACACTACATCAGCCGTCATCGCTACACACAAAGCCATACTTGGATAATTCCATCAGTTTTACCAGGGATTTCCATGCAATAGCATACTGGGCATGTAAAGGTCCTTGTGGTTGTAGGACTTTCACAATGTTGACAAGAATCACCATAGAGGAAAATGCACAATCATTTATCAACGACGTTGTGTGTCTGCACAATGTACCATGCATATCTGATACAAAGAGGCATGTTTGGAAAACAGTTTTTGCATGATACAATGATTTGATACAAGCATTGGATGTAAAGATTAATGGGTTTCAGTACCTAAAATGATGGGCAAATCGAGTGGAACAATCAGATGCTCAAGCATTTCCTTTTGAATTCTTCTGAGCTACGTGGCAACGATTGTGCATTCAAGCTACCAAGTACAGGAAACACATGAATACCCAAGAATCCCATAGCGATGGAAAAGATTACATTTGAAGTGGTTTGTGCCTATGGTGTAAGGACCATCTTTATGGTTCAAAAACGATCGTTAAACAACTATCGGGTACTGGGGTGATTGAGGCTTGTGTTCCATGAGCCAAACACCCAGAAAATGTACATGGGCTAGAGACTAGTTTGACTCAAGCCCGGAAAGCAACCCTTAGCTGAATCTGAGGCGAAAGGAGTACAGTGATAGTAAATCCATTGTGTCACTCCTCCACTCCTAGAACATTGCTACAGTCCCGTTTTTGACATGGCTATGCCACATGAAATAGTAGAATTTTAGGATGTATTCTTGCAAAAATGTCCTATGATGACTATGTCCGTTTGTAGCGCGGTTCGTCTTAGCCAAAATGAATGGGGCGACCATTCGCCCAGTCTCTTTTGACAACAATTTTGAGGGCCTACATTTTGGTTCTGCACTTAGCCGCAAGACGGTCTGCTACCATTACATTAGCATCAGAGCTAATGCTTTCATGAAAAGATACTCCAAAGGTTCATCTGGCTGTTTGAATCTCGTCATATTGATGCCTGTCCTTTGATCCAGCGATTACATTGAGAGTGAGAGAAAATGTTTGGACCCGTCCAACCAAACGCCGTTCCATCGGTGGAGCAGCCAAGCAACCCTCGGGGAGGAGCCGACAGCTTGGTACACGTGCTGAAGGCTTGCTTTGATAAGCCAAGGGTGCGTTCATCCTCTCCCCCCAATCCAGATGGGCCGACAGCCTAAGAGGGAAGAGAGGGGATGTCTCCCCCTTCCCTCCCCAAAATGACTTGGGCTGACGGCACATGGGGGAGAAGAGGGGATGGTCTTCCCCTTTCTCCCCTTCTCACGTGGCCAAAGGCCAGTGGGGAAGGGGGGAGCCGTTCCTCCCCCTTCCCCTCCCCCCGAAGGGCCGATATCCCAAGGAGGAGAAGAGGAGGTGATCCTCCCTTGTAGAGGGAGGATCACCTCTTCTCACGAGGGCCGATGGCCCAAAGGGGGAGGCAAGGGGCGTCCCTCCCTCTTTCCCCCTCACAAGGGCCCACAGCCCAAGAGGGAAGGAGGGTAGGAATCTTCCTCCCTCCTCAGCTCATCGGCCAGGGGGATTCGCCCCGCAGACAAGTAACAGGTAGTGTATGTTACTTGTTCCCCTTACGGATGTGTATTAGTAGTGTAGTCGGCAATTGCTGCAGCTCACAAGGTAGGGAATGTTGGTTCAATTCATCATCTCTCTTTCCATAGCCTACATTTTTACTCCTAGGCCTGATGGCTAGCCCACAGAAACAAAAGAAAAAACAACATTGTCGTTTGAGCCTGGTTTTGACCACCGTAGAAAGCGCCGTCTGAGCTCTATAACAATTTGATAATCTCTCGAACATCATTTTAAAAATTTTCCCTGTTTATGGAAAACAGGAAGAGCGACAGTTTTCCCAATGCACCACCAGGTGATGCTTCAAAGATTCCAAGAATCAAACAAAAAAGGGTACTTGACGTTCCAAAGTTTGCTCATTTGTTGTCAATCCTCAGGTAAAGGAATTGCAGGTGAATCGTTTAAAAAGAATGAAATGGAGAAAGTTGTTGTGGTTGAACCTTAGTCTGTGGTCAAGTTGACCATGGATTTTGACGCATCAATCTAAAAGCTCTGGTTGAGATCTTCCAAAAATCAGGAGTCCTGATTTTCCTTTTCTTTTTCGTTCCAAGACACAAAATCCAGAAAAACCGGCAGTTTTATATGTCCTGAACGGAAGTCACTTGGAAATGTTTCAATGACAGAAACATAGCACAGACAATGCCTATATTTTTGTAGATTAACCTCAAAGTCTAGGATAAATTGTGAGAAACCCCAGAGGGGCTGACCTTTCAAAGCAACGACATGGCTCTATGCGGGTTGTAAATGCGCCAAACATAGTTTTTTTTTTCCACAGGGAGCCACTACGGTGTACATCGGATTGCAAAACCACATCAATGATATACATCAAGATTGATTATCGATTAAAAGTCAAATAGTTATAGCACCGTATGTGCACTGACCACTCGACGACTCACCTACTTGGTGCAACGATGCAAAATGTGTGGGCCGTGCAAAGTGAGTGTCGATTACAGTGTAACACGGACGTTGACCACGTCATCGATGTAAGTGCCGATTGCACTACTGGCAATGGCACATGTGCTTGTTGTAGAAGTGTTTTCGATGTCAAACACACCATTGAAAATGTGCTAGTTGCACTTAAGTCACCTATACTAAATGCATTCGTGATTCTAGTGTCGAATGCACTGCTCATGGTCTACAGAGATATGACCGAAGCAAATGCCAACTGTGTATCCACGTCGGTGTTGATTATACCTATGAAATACGGTACGTGTTTTGTGCTTGGGTTTCGACGAAACAGTAATGTGAGTGCCGATTGTACTCTGTACACGCGATGGTGGGAATCCTTCCACGATGGTTGAGTGCCAGTTGTAATTGGAATATGACTAGAATGGACAATGTAATCGTAGCATTGAATGTATGGCAAATAAATGTGTCGGTTAAATAACTGACATAAGTACCAATTACACCGCTGTCATTGATGCTGATTGCACAGTTGATAACAGCTATGGATTGAAATTTTCTCACGGGTGCTCAATGCACCACTCATGTGAGTGTTGCGCGTGCTATGGCCATCAGTTACGGTTGGACTGGCTATGCTAGTGTCAATGGTACAAGATGCCGATTTCACCGGTAACATGGGTGCCAATTGCATCCCGTTGCATCCACTAGAAACAACTAGCCAAATCAGTATGCTGGATTGTGGTAGACCACCAGGTAAAAGCATACAACCCATGCGTGGGGTCTATCTACGAGAAAGTGCATCGAGCGACTTATTTGAAGTGTCGGAAACAAGTCTAACGTTTGCGAGGTATCTTGACAAACTTGAGGATGGCCGTACTATTGAATTCTTTGAATAGAGAATCAAAATGCATGTCTAGAGACACTCACATATGGCTCTGGCGATTATATGTGTGCCCAAAAAACATAACAAAAGCATAGGCATAAGAAAAGTATAGGAATATCAGTCATCACCGATAGTGACGACCATCTAAAGTTCAAAACTTCACCTCTGCCAATAGCAGCATGGAAAGATACATTCGAAAGAAGTACAAAAAAGAATTGTATGAATAGATCACATGTGTGAAAAGGACAATTTCCTCAAACATGGACCATGCCAAAGGTGGGCAAACTACTGTGTACACATGGCTGGAACGTGCTGCAAAATCCCGATCGGTTGAGTAACATGCATAACTTGCATGACCGGAAGAGGTTAGTGTGCATGACCAAGTACTGGAGACAACCCCCTTTTTCATGGATCAGTGTATGCACTTCATCCTACTTACTTCAGACACGTGAAATTGGGTGCATAGCATACATGGAAAATGTGCACGACATGCATAAAAACCTTATCTACTGACTATTGGTATGTTGGTCATGACATCAAGTTATGGATGAGTTGGAAGGGCGAACTACCACAACAGTCTCGTGAATTTTGATCCGGTTGATGGTGTCTGCTGGTGCTTTGGATAAAAATGGCAAAATGTTTCACCAAACAAGTAGTATGGCGAGCTCAAGACGCATTCTACAACAGTCACACGTCCCATTGCGTTACAATGTTCAAAGGAAAATGTGATGATTTGATGACTAAGCATGTGTCATGACAGTGTCATGAGATGTTGAACACACCTGGTGTGTTAGCATGCCGGATTTCATTCTAGAGGATTGACATCATGCTACATGTACACAGCATGTACTGGATTCATCGGTACCTTTTGGAGGTTTTGTGCATCGCTCATCATGGCTGATGTAAAAACCACTCTGTTAGTAAGTGTGTCAAGGATGATATCCTTGAGTAAATGCTCAATTAAAAAACCATTGACATCCTACCATTCGGTGAGTGATGGATACAAATCTTGGTATCCGACTGGTACCGACGATAAAGAAGTACATGAGTGTGGTGACAACCTTGTTCCAGAGACAATAATGATTGACAGTGGGAGGCTATAAACATATTGGAGAGGGACAGAGACTCTTCTATGGGTCCTCGATGATTTGAGACACCGCAGTGCGGTGGCCGGAGATGGCAAGAGTCCCTTTTTGCTGTATGAAGAGATCAACCGAATGTCGAAAGTGAACAAAATTGAAGGCGACAAAGTCGCCCTATCATCACTCAAACATGTCGTGGAAATTGATAAAATAAAGTGTGTGAGATCATGTTGGTGGCATGAGTTCACCCACACTTCTGTGAAGATTCTTTTTATGAGAAAATGAGCGATGCTCCTTTTCTACCTATCGAGTCTCGGAGTACTCTTACGATCTCATAGTCTTCTAGAAACCAACAACAACATAGTAAAGATCACGTAAGTGTCTAGGTTCTGTGTCCAAAGCTCACGACTGTGGAGACAACCAATAAGCCGATAGCCTTATGTTAACAGTGCATTAGCACCTACATCTTGGTCGTGGGACCGACCACATAACAAATTGAAATCAACATTGAGACAAGGTATTGACCAGTGTGTTGTAACCGAATGTTGATACAAATGGAATCTTCAATGTGAGCCTTGAGAAACGACATTTCTCATCAGGTTATTTTGCTGTTTTGAGGAACGTCTAAGAGTTGAGGACGTTGTCACACGGTACAGTAATTGTGTACGTCATGCACTCCAAATGATTTGGATGGATTTTTATCATGCCAAAGGAATGTTATAACACCAGCTGTGCAATGTGAAAAAGAAAGCCAACATCCGACTTGTTGGAACAAAACCAATCTATGGGAGAGATCATAGCGGCTATAATGTAGTCAAACCATGCTTCAATGACCTGGAAGGTCATGGCAAAGTGACTATACTCCCTTGGTTTTGGAGATGGTGTAGTTGAAGTACATGCAAGTATAAAACATTTGTGGATGTCACTATGGTGGTATCCACAATGGTGGCGAATTGTCAGATGTCTTCGACGGGGGTGATATCATCTACAAGTGCCTCGGCTAAGGCATGTGAAAAATTCCCTGTTGGGTGGAAGTACGAAATAAACGTAATAGAAGACATTGAAGCAACATTGATTGATGCAATTTGGCAAACAAAATATGTTGAGGAGTCCCCAAATGGAACCATTGGACTCAGCAAAATAGATATAATAGATTTGGGAACCGGTAGTTCTAGGATCACCGGACGTGATTCAGAAGTGTTCGATATCAAATCATATGGAATCGACACTCAAAAGGTGTTATTCCAACTTGTACCACAATGTTTTTTTATCATGATACACCCATTTGGTGAACACCATACGATGAACACTTAACTCGTGGATACAAACCACGGCCGTTGAGACCAGTTATCTTCCCTAAACTAATTCAAAATGATGTAATTTTGACAAGGACAAGAGCGGCAGCCTACAGTACCCAATTTAGATAGAAACAAGGGGGGTTATGGTTAAGACCACGATCATCCAGGTCGGAGCATTATCGTATCCAATGACGGAGTTGAACGGCAATTGCGCATGCCAGATGACCAATGTCACCTCCTTCTAAGACGAGTGCAAGTTTTCAAACGAAGAGCAAATGAGCTCAGCAACCATGTCTTCGGACTTTGGTGCCTCCCAACCCTAAGATAAAGCTATCATGGGATTTGCACAGGCTAAGTAAAGCTTGGTTTGGTTTAGCTAACCAACCCACAGGTGCTGAAAGAGGTCTGGTCAGCCTGCGCATGGTCATGAGCACGTGATTGCAAACCAAGAGGACCGATGTCCAGATCTAGGATTGCACGTATTGACAATGTAGTGGGGAGGTATTGCCTTGGCAATAACCCCTTGGAAGATATCATGTCCGAGCGACATGGGAAGTGTTGTGTGGATCTCGACAGCTTTTGCGGGGACGTCCGGCTGATTGGTTGCAGGGACGCTCCTTTCAAGTGGGGGGAGAGGCGTCACCATAACAGCTTGCTGAATAAGTACCACACTGAATGTGGGGAAATTCCTTCCATACCCTCTTCTAGACAAGCAAGATATATTCGGCGGTGTACGTCCCAACAGACATTGACTGTGCCATTGATACACACGTGTGGAGATTCTTTGCTGATGACTCACCGACACTTACGAGTATCATACTAGGACTGTACGCGTTTGAATTCAAGGGGTCACGCATTCAACATTGGATGTTATGCGGAAATAACCATAACTACAAAAACCATGAGTGTGCGGTTGATCTTGCGAGAACATGATGCAACCATGCCGCTCGACACCCACGCGGCCCAGAAGTAACCGAAAGCGTGCGCCGTCCACTCTTGACTGTGGCACGGAGTCAAGATTATCGCTATTCTGTCTCTTGTCAAAGACAGACAAGCAAGGGGGACATGCACGAACTTGATCGGCCAGTAGTTTTCGCACAGCAAAGATTCGGCCCTATCGCTCTCAACTAAGGAACCTCCAAACAGGGCATTGAAAAACAAAATTCAAGTTACAGCCCGGTGTCATTTCATAACAAGTTGGAAACGGGAAAACAATGCAAAACCAGGTGTGAACAATTGTTAGACCCCTAAATTTACTGTGGACCACAAAGTTACGGAACACTACGGTAATCATCAGGTCCTGGGGTACTCGAGGCTCACGTTTTGACAAGCCAAAAGCTCAAAACATATACATAGGCTAGAGACTAGCTTGACTCAAGCCAGGAAAATAGCCCTTGGCCAGATTTGTGGCGAAAGGAGGGCTGCGATGGAAAAACCATCGCGTCACTCCCCCTCCACAACTAGAACGTCACTAGGATCTTGTTTTCCAGGCGGCCGTGCCACGTGGAGCAATCGGGCTTTAGGATGCATCTTTGCAAAATTCCCTATGACGAATACATCCATTTGTGGCGCACTTTATCTTGGCCAAAATGGCTGAGGCGATCATCTTTCCACTCTCCTCAGACAACTATTTGGAGGGCCTACATTTTGGTTCTGTTGTTAGTCACAAAAAAGCCTACTGCCGTTAGAATGCCTAACTCCTTAGTGTTTTGAATGAATACAATGTTTTACTCCCCATAACCAATGCACAAAGGTTTGTTTTCCCATGTGTATACACCTCTCATCAGCAATCATCACAATGACGTTAGTGTACTCACAAGCATAGGTTTTGTAATGGACTGGACGGGATCCTTGGCCAACTAGGCCGAAGCCGCATTTCTTGAGAATCTCCGACCCTCGAGCCAATCCGTCCAACCACCCTCAAACCAGGGACACACGCTCGATCCAGATGGCGCCGGCCGCACGCTATAGATTTATTGTTTGTGTACATGAGAAAATCTCATGTCTTGTTTGTGTTCGCCAATGACTCGCTTTCTACTACAGTTAAGAGTACACGATCTTTACATGTGATTTTGGGGTTATTTGTTATGTACACAAACACCTCAAAACTTTAAGAGGTTTTACACAGCTCAAGTAACATACTCTCCATGGGAACTTCATGGAAGATCTTTCAAATGATTTGCGACTATGTATGTAAAAAAACCAAACTATGCAACATGGATATAGTGAGAATATCAAAATCACCATAATGACCGAGCAACCGCCCGCGATGGGACGTTGCAAGTGTTCTTGTCCTAAGTATCCAATATCTCATGTATGTATTTTTTTTTTACACCCGAATACATGGTGTCGAGAGCTCAGGTAATTTTGACTCAAGTACACACATAGGCATTGATTAGTTCAAGTTTCTCATTTTTGCAATTATTGTTGTGCTTTACAGCTCCTACGTGTTTTCCATCTACATCTTGCATTGCATAGTAACTCAACCATTTGTTTTATTTACCATGGATGTTCTCAGCTTTTGTCACACCTCTCATAGAAGCATCCTGGTTTCAAATTGAATATGACATGTTTGGTTGGGATTACAGACAAACAAACAACCAACTAGTGACCTTCAGGCCGATATCATTATGTTGTTGGTCTTTCAATGAATGACCTTATACGGGTGGTATCTTACCTTTTTACCATTTCCATTAAAGGTGTTCAAGAAGAAAGCTCTCCCAGTCACTTATCTTTGATCTTCAACCTCTCCCCGTGATCTCTCTTAAAAAAGAATATCATGTTTGATCTGTTCATTGACTACATCGACAACCATGATTTTAAACATTCAAAAGCCACATTTTACCCCACTTTACCATTCAGACGATGGTGCTATTGTCAAGCATTGGAAGCAAACATTGAGTGCAAGTTATCAATGAAAAATCCATGGAAATGGCCAGCAACTGACTGTATGACCGTCGTTGACATGCCCTATATTCGACAAAGCAAATTTGTGGTAAACATCTGACCATCATGAGACGTTGGCCCTGTAGTCCTTGCAATCCTTGTTGCTGGCTCTTCCCAACAACCTCCAACATTGGCGTGTTCCCACTCAACAAGCATTGTGTCCTCACATGCCCTAGGGCCTCTCCCTTCCATGCCGCACCACTCCTTAAGAGCATTATCCTTACCTGTCACGTCATCATCCTCCGCCCCTTTAAAGTTCGTGTCTCCTACTCACTCCTCCATTAAAGGACCATTAGTCCTACACCCGTTTTTCCTTCTTTCCACGGTGGACATCCTTCAGCACTCCTTAGCTGCTCCTCTAGTGTCTCTGCACCCTCACCTCGCCAATCTTGCTCACTAACTGGGCAGTCCCCTGCCATACCAACCAGCATGGAGGCATTGGGTATGGTCACTAGGGTTGTCCACCCCAGTTATGCTATTGGATGTGCTATGCTCATGAAAAGTTACGAGGGTGCATTGGAAGCTGTTGCCCTCAACACCTTTGCCGTGTTTCACGCCACTATTACCACCACACTCACCATGTTTCGGTAGGCACGTATGGTGTCTGGCACCCAACCGTGGGAGTCTGCCATGTAGGCCAAGCCGAGGCCTGAAGACGACCATGCCATGTATGAACCAGCCGACTTACCAACAAGAGGCAAGGTTATTGGTGCCCATTGGATATTTGGACAAAAATATAAGCCCGCTGGTGCACTCGATAAGTTCAAGGCATGCTTCATTGCGAAGGGGTTTTCACAAGTCCTCGGTGTTTATTTTAATGAAACACTCGTCCCCATCCAACGTTACACGACAGCTTGAGCTCTTTTGAGTATCGCAACACACCACAACCGGGAATTTCAACAGATCGGCATTAACAAAGCGCTCTTATACAAACGATTTTATGAGCGGATTGACATGGTGTAGTCTCCGGGATTTTCAAATGGCATCGGTAGAGTTTAGTGGTTGCAAATGGCTCTCTATGGCTTGAAACATTTTCTGGAGTGCTGGATATAGGAAATCACCTCAATCTTGGAAAAGGTGGACAACAGACATAGCACAGTGGATCTATCTATCTTTTTCACTCTGTCGTTGGCACCGTTTGCTGCCATCCTTGTTTGCACTGATGACGTGATGATTGAGTCGCTATGCTGGGAGGTTGTGAAAACTGTGTTTTCACTATCATGGTTGTTGTATAGGACGAGGAACTTGGGTCTGGCTCATGTCTTTCTCGTCACGTTATCCATGTCCACCTGGCTGCACGCGTACTTGAGTCTCTGCCGACTGATTTCACACTTGTGATGCCAGGTGTGTAGAGGCTATTGACAACAGTGAATGTGTCGAGGCTGGGCGATGTCGTTTACGTGACTGACTACCTGCATGCCATAAGGTCCCCGGTGTACCTCACCACCACCGCGAGGGCAGATGCCACTTCATTGTGAGCTTTATGGCTCGGTTCTCACAAATGTTCAAGGACACGACACATGGAGGCCGTAAAGTGAATTTTCAAACACACACTCCTTATTACTCGGGTCGGTCTCTACTACCGGGCACAACTGTCAGTTGTCATTGACGGTTACACCAAAAACGGTTGGGCTCTTGATGTAGATGCTCGTCGTCGTAATAGTTAGGCCTCCCTTAAGGGATGGATGACAGTCTCATGGAAAAATGGCAAGCGAGATTGTGTGGCACAAAACTCTATCGACAGAGAGAATGCTGCATTTGGTGCAGGCACATGTTAGAGTGTTAACACTTGTTGACTACTGCTACATTTGCATCCCACCATCCGCTGTGTCACATTGCGTTGCGGCAACAAGAGCTTGAAGTCCATTGTTAGGCACGGTGGCATTCATCACAATCACAATAAGTATGTCAATGTGGAACATCATCATGTGCACGAGCGTGTGGCTACGGGCTATACTCAATTTGTATGGGTCGACAAAACAAAACTGACTTATGCACAAAGGCACTCCCCAACAATGGATTTTAGACAACAGTTCACGCCATTGGTCTAATGTGTGCTCATTATGCTTCAATGTGGTGGGTCATTCCTATACATGTGTATTGTGTTATGTCATGTCTCGTGACGCTTGCCTTATGGTTGTGAGTGTCTATGTGCGTGTTGGTTATGGACAACGAGGGAGTATTGGTCATGTGCTAGTGACATGTAGTGACCTCTTGCCTCGTTGCAAACTCACCACAACAATGCACGTGTTTGACCAGCGGGAGACCTTGCCATGTATCGACATGGTTGTATTTCGAGCCAGTCCCACGATCGTTGGTTGAGGGACATCACCAACAGTGGTTTTCACAATCAAGCAACAAGCTACTGTGCCATTTATGCTACTTCAAATATATTTCCTGGTTGTGATTAATGATACTCGCGTAGCTCTTTACTCACCGGGGGGGTGTTCTTTCTAGCCTAGGTGTGAACCCCTTGAGTGCATCCTATGTGATTTTTGCGGTATCCAACTCGCGAGGCAAGAAGACATATCAGGGTGTGCGCTCGAGATATAGTTGCATGGGGAGAATCCACAACCGCGGGTAGGCTCACAACCTACCCAGTCGTTAGGGAGTCCAGCCCTCCATCCCCATGTCGCTTCACAATCTGTGACTCGTAACGTGTCACTGTGCGTGGTTTCTTGCAACCCATCACGTTCCTTCACCCCGAGTGTTTTTTCATGCTGTGCTAACTGCATCCCACTTGTACAGAATAGCAGTCAACCCAAAATTGCATGCCTTCTTGCAATATGTACGGACATACTCCGCATGTTATGGTACAAGGCTTGACGCGTTTGTAAACACCCATGTTGATTCATCTTGCGTAGCCACCCACAGACTCATTAATCCCAATTGAAATCTGCTCACCCTCCTTTTCCGTCCACCCTCATTGCTAGGTGAAGTCATCACACTTGCTTGGAACCAACTATTCTACGTCTTTGTACCATCCTACTTGGCCTCACAACCAGGCCTTACCT
This sequence comes from Penium margaritaceum, assembly GCA_023375785.1. Taxonomy (NCBI): domain Eukaryota; kingdom Viridiplantae; phylum Streptophyta; class Zygnematophyceae; order Desmidiales; family Peniaceae; genus Penium; species Penium margaritaceum. The sequence continues at coordinate 9,039 of SZWC01007689.1, read as the reverse complement.
CGACACTTATCGCTTCTCTCCCCCCCTTACCGTGAACGACTATGTAGTACCATTGCTTACTCCAAAGCCACGAATCTAGGTTGAGAAGTTTCTTGAAACTTGTTTACTTGTCGCTTCATTACAGCAAAAGATAATTATACTTCATTGGACGAGAGACCTAAAGATGTGTTGACCAAAATCTTAGCTCGCTTCAACCTTTGTTGGTTTTTCTCTCACATCTCTCATTTGTACTGAGTTGTGTCCTCCCGGCTTGTGTACATCGGCATGCAGATGACTGACGGCAAGACGCGACGCTGATGGAGTGTCACCCAGTGGAGCCAACGCACGCTGAAGCTTACACGCAGTTTGCTGGATCCTCCTCCTTCCTTCGTGCTCAACTCCATCCGCAGACCTCCTTGGCAATCGTGCCGCCGACAGGCACTGTCGCTGCATATGCTGTCTGCACATGTCTAGCACCATGTTTGACTACGCTGCTGCGTTTGAAGTGTTGTGTCATGCCTAGGGTCTATGTTTCATGATTTTCTAGCACTGTTGGTACCGGGGCTTAGCATAGACGCTACTTGGGTTTAGGCAGCCATAAATCCTCTCATTTTTTGTTTTCCTAACTGATTCTGACGGCATGACTGCATTTGTAGCAGGTGTATTATGGTATGGTCCAGCTTTCAGGCAAAACGGTCGACGCCCGGATTTTGGGCTGTCGACCATTTGGCAGGGCTCACCGAGAAACCCCTCCCTGCCAGAAAATAAGTCTATTTTCTGATTGGCTGGTTAGATGAGTAACAAGCTCAACAGAGCTGGGGGGTAGCTATATCTTGGAGGGGTCTCCCATTGTTGCTCATTCTTGATTCCTCATCAGTCACTTCAAGTTTTCAGCTGCTTTCTGGCACTAACACTGGCGCAGTGTTTATGAGTAACAAACCCAGAGCACTCAGACTTTGACTCTAGAGCGGCAGATTGAGGAGGCAGTAGACTAAGCAACGAGCGTGGAAGCCAACACACTGCACCAACAATGCTATTGCCCAAACCTGCGCTCTAGCATAGTTTCCAGCTTGGTGTCATAGCGAAAGCGTAGCAACAGCAGCACACAACTGGCGTACAGGTGCTTGACTATGTCGGGGGACCCCAATACGCGTCAGTGAAGGGGAAATGCTGTCAGATTTTTTCCGGCAGCACTGACCCGCCTAGTGGTGGCGTCACATTTTTTCCCACGACCACTAGGCCAGCAGAAATGCTGCCAGATTTTTTCCGGCAGCACTGACCCCCACGCGTGACACAAGGAGGTGAGCGGCAGGCCGCGTCAGGCACCTGCTAGTGACGACGCAAGTGACAACGTCATCCAAGTGCAGTGACTGGTAGCAGTAGCAAGCAGTAGCATCAACCTGTAACAACAACAGTAGCTTGCAGCAGTAGCAAGCAGTGGTAGTAGCAGCCAGCAACAGCTGTGTGCAGCAATAGCAACCGGCAGCAGCAGTAGCTTGTAGCAACAGCAGCCCACAACCGCAAGTAGCAGCAGTGGCCATCAATAGCAGCTCGCAGCAGGAGCAATGGCAGCTCATACCAGTAGCAATAGCAGACGCGGTGAGCAGCAGGAGTAGCAGGATGTAACATTAGTAGTAGCGAGCAGCAGGTAGTAGCAGCCGGCAGCAGCTAGCAACAGTAGTTGTAGCAACCGCCAGCTACAAGTGTAGTTATAGTTACTCATAGCTTGCTACTCATAGCGAGCAGCAAGCTACAAGTGGCCAGCTTGCTGCTTGCAGCGAGCAGCGTGCAGCAAGTAGTGAGCAGCGAGCTCGTAGCTTGGTGCTCACAATGAGTAGTGAGCTCCTTATGACAAATGAAGGAAAAAAAAGAACCAAAAGAGTCCCCTACCCAACAGGTGGTCCTGTAATGGCTGCCGCCACCACCACAGCTGCTACAACAGCCACAGCAGCCGTAGCAGCACGCAGCAGCTCAGCTGCCATATCAGTAGTAGCAGCAGCAGCACGCATCAGCTCAGTTGTCGCAACACCAGTAGTAGTAGCAATAGTAACTACTGGTGCAACAGCAACCACAGTAGTAGTAGTAGCAGCAATAGCAACAACAGCAAAAAGTAATAGCAATTGTAGTAGCAACAGCAGCTCCTATTACCACAACAATCGTAATAGGAGCAGAAGCAGCAGCAATAGCAGCTGCTGCAACAGTAGACCAGCAGCAGCAACAGTAGTAGAAGTAGTAGCAACAACTGCCCTATAGCTGATATAGCAGCAGCCCCAACAACAACCACTGCTGACGTCAACCTTTCGCAGCTGACATCACTACTGATGTCACCGCTGACATCATCAATAAAAAAAACATTTTACAATAGCAACCCTATAGATAACACAGGAGAAAGTGCTAACGATAGTCATCCTAGGCTGACGTCACTGCTGACATCACTACTGACATTAGCGACACAAAAAAAGGGTACAAGAAGGGAAACCATGGAAGAAAACAAAGAGGGATCATCCTCAGTTGGAGGACCCCCTTCCTGGAATATCTACAACGGTTACAACAGCAGCAGTAGTAGCAGCTGTTGTTGCTACAACAGCAACAAGTTCGACAGCAACAGGAACGGTAGCAACAGCAAGAGCAGCAATAGCAGCAGTAGCAACAACAATAATAGTAGCAGTAGCACCCACGACAGTAGCAGCAACAACAACAGTAGCTACATCAACAGTAGCAGCAGTAGCAGCGGTAGCAGTAGTAGTGGCAGAGCAGTAGTGGTAGCCATAGTAGGAGCAATCGCAGCCATAGCCACAATAAAAGGAGCAGCAATAATAGCAACAAAAGGAACAACAACAACAACAATAGTAGCAACAGCAATAGTAGCAAAAGCAGCAACAACAGTAACAACAGCAACAAAAACAACAACACCAACACCCTGAAGGCTCTGTCGCAGGTCCTAATCGCTTGAGAGATCTACTCGCCGCTTTGCGCCAGCAGCTCACAACATTGACAAAGCAGCTAGCGGCTCTGTAGCTGCCAACACTGCCGGCGCAACAACAAACGTAGTAGTAGCATCAGCAGCCACTACCGTGGAAGCATCAGCCGCCGCCATAACAGCTGTAACAATGTTAGCAAGCACCATTTGTTCCACTTGGGTATGTGATCCCTACGGTCTCCTATGCCATGCAATACCTGTTGCATCAACACACCCAACACCAAGAGCAGACGGTGACGTCAGTCCTACGCTGCACACTGGGTGTCGGCCGTAGGCCAAAGGACTTCGAAACCCCACTGTCGTCGCTTCAGGCTGGCGACCAGTTTCTGAGCTGAGAGCTCAGCTTCTGGATGTGGACACAGGGCGAGGGCTTATGGCCCTACTATGTCCTTTTCTTCAACTCCACCCAGGCCGACCAAATCTATGACTCCGGTCACGCTGTGCTTGCCCTCGTCCCTGTGGCCCCTCAAGCCACACGGCTCGCCCTTGAGCCCTTCCTTGGCAACCTCACCAATGGCGCACTCCCCGACTCGGTAGCAGCGTGACACGTACTCACGCACCCTCATCGCATGGCCAGTGATGCTGAGACCAGCCACCTAGTTCGGGAGTTCAACTCCCTCCGCATGGGGGAGACCAAGACAGTCACCTCGTATTGGCAGTGCAGAGAGGACCTCCTACGCAGCCTCGGAGACGCCGCGCCACCCTCCCTCTCTGCGCTCCTGACCATCAAGCGTGTCACCACCGACCCCTTCTTCGACGTCTTCGTCCACTACTCCCAGGACGTCCTCGTTGCCATGGCTGCCTAGGATATCCTCATGCCTTGGGTGTACAAGCTCTATTTCCACATCGAGGAGGCTCTTTAGGAGTCACACATCCATCGCACGGAGTCCCTCACCTCTCTTGTTGTCCCCTCCATGGCTGTCGCCGTCCTCGTAGTAGTAGCGACTTTCGACGCCTCCTCGGCTAGCAACAAGAAGAAGAGGGGCAAGAAGGGCAAGGGTCCTATGCAGTAGAGTAGCAGGTTTGGCAACGCCAGTCTCCTCTGCCACAACTGTGGCCAGTTTGGACACGGGTGGTACACGTGTCCCCTCCCGACTCACGAGGCTTGCATCATCGCCACCATGTGTTGCCGGCGCGAGCATTGCCTTGCCACCGTTGTCGTGACCGTCGCTGCTCATGTCGTATATGCGCCGCCCGCGGCGGCCCTGTCGTAGCTTCCTCCGCAGCCATCCGCACCTGCTCCTTTGTCTTCGACACCTTCCTTCCCCTCATTGGACTTCAGCACTGTAACACCACAGTCGGTCTACTCCATTAGACCCTTTGCCCCCCAACAGGAGCAGTTCATCGCATTCCATCTCGGCCTTCCTCGCCCCCCTCCCCAGAGAAGTGCGAGTTGCGTAGTTGCTAGTTCCTCCCTACCCCGCATGACAGAGTCGGTGCTATGATCATGTCCTGTATCTCCGTCCGTCTTGTCTTCTGCCATGCCTTGCTCCCCTGCTCCTCTTTGTGATGATATCGCCCGGCAGGATGACTTGAAGTCCTGGTTCGCACCTTCGTCCATTTCATTTGCGTCGCTCGCCCATTGCCATGTGACTGTCTGCGACCTGGCCACACCGGTTCAGGATTCTTCAGCTACCTGGATCATCGACTCCGGGGCCACACATCACATGACGACCTCGCATGAGGATTTCAGTATTCTTGGTCCCGTCACCGATGTCACCGGGGTTTGGACGGGTTCTGGCCAGGTTTTACCCGTTCATGGTGTGGGCATGGTTTGTTACCGTGGTCCAACTAGTGCTGTCTTCTTGACTAACGTTCTCTTCGTCCCTGGCCTTGAGCTCAGCCTCCTGTCTGTCACCACCCTTCATCGCATGAGCATGGACGTTTTGTATTCGCGTGGTGTGAGTACTGTGTCATTGCTTCTATCCGGTCGTTTCGTTTTGCACGCCACCGCCTGTGGCAACTTGTGGCACGTACCGCGCCTGTCCGCTTCCACCTCTATCCCCTCCTCCTTGGCCGACACTAGCCACGTTTTTGTTACTAGCACACTGTCTTCGCAGCACATGCGTCTCCTGCATTGTCGTCTCTGTCACGTCCACTCTGCCACTGTTGACAGCATGCTTTGCATGCAGCCAGCCATGGGCCTTGACCCAGCCTCCTTTCCTCTGCCGTGTCCCACCGAGTGCATTGATTGCGTTCAAGGGAACATGCACCATTCCACCTATCCCCTCTCTGCCTCGCGAGCCTCTGCCCCGCTCGACCCGGTTCACTATGATGTCATGGGTCCCCTCACGATAGAGTCACTCGGCGAGCACGGTCGTTATGTCCTGACACTTACTGAGGCTGAGTATGTGGGTCTTAGTTCTTGCGCTTGTGAGAGTGTGTGGCTGCACCGCATGTTGTCTGGGTTGCGTTAGTCACTCCCGTCCAGCACGTTGCACTGTGACAATGAAAATGCCATGGCCGTTGCTGACAATGACGGCGTGCATCGCACTCGCACAAAGCACATCAATGTCGAGTATCACTATGCGCGTTCGTTGTTGCATGACGGCATTATTAGCGTTCTGTGGGTTCAGACAGCACGGCAGTTGGCCTATTTCTTGACCAAGGCATTGAAGTTTGACTCGTACAATAAGGCTGTGAGTGCAGTCGGCGTGCGCCGGTGAGGCTCTATCTCTCTCTGTCCACTTAGTCTCCATGCTCTCTGCCCATCCATGTGCACTGCACCGTCATGAGGGAGTGTTGGTTTTTGCCTCGTATCTCTCACTTGTACTCTGTTGTGTCCTCCCGGCTCGTGTACATCGACGTGCAGATGACTGACGGCGAGACACGATGCTGATGCAATGTCGCGAGGTGGAGCCGATGCACGCTTAGGCCTACACGCAGTTTGCTAGAGCCTTCTCCCTCCTTTGTGCTCAGCCCCATCTGCAGACCTCCTCGGCAGTCATACTGCCGACATGCACTGTTGGTGCACATGCTGTCTGCACATGTCTAGCACCACGTTTGAATGTGTTGCTTCGTTCGCAGTGCTATGTCATGCCTGGGGTCCAAGTTTCATTATTTTCTAACATTGTTGGTACCTGGGATTAGCATAGACGCTGCTTGGGGTAAGACAGCCATAACTCCTCACTCCTAGTTTTCTAGCTGGTTGTCATTGGACGAGTACGTTTGCAGCGTGCGCATTATGGTATGGTCCAATTTTCGGGCAAAGCGGTCAATGCCCGGGTTTTGGGCTGTCGGCCGTCTAGAAGAGCTCACCGAGAAAACCCTGCCTGTAAGGAAATAGGCTTATTTTCTCATTGGCTGGCTAACTGAGCAACACTCTACAGAGCTCGGGGGGAGCTAGAACTTGGAGGGGTCTGCCATTGTTACTCATTCTTGATTCCCAATCAATCACTTCAAGTGTTCAGCTGCTTTCTGGTGCTAACACTAGCGTGCACATTTCTGAGTGAAAAACCCCAGAGCACTGAAACCCAGACTCTAGAGGGGCAGAATGAGGAGGCAGCAGACTAAGCAACGAGCGTGGAAGCCCGCACGCTGCATCAACAACGCTGCTGCCCCAACCTGCGCTCTAGCACAGTTTCCAGCTACCTTTTGGCTCATCGCACTCGTTTTCTATGCAATGGCTAAAATGGGTGCCCATATCGCCTCGGAAAAGGAAACAATAGAGCAATGTTTTTTAATGTGCCCCCGGCGTAGAACGATACATTCGAGGTTGCACATGCCATTCCCTTCCATCTTATTGGGATACCATCCAAATACGATTGACCTAATAATGGGACCACTAAAACCAAGATTTGTCATGGTGCTTGGTACATCTTACTTGCTTTCCCAATTCCACCTTATTTGGTGCCAGCGATGGGTAGAGAAAAGCTGCACCGCAAGATGTAACATATGATCTATACTCCCCAAATCCTTCCATCAGCATATCTGGACCAGTTTTGATATAATCATTCATAAATACTCGAACAAGTATCATGTAAAACTGAAAGCATTGGAGGATGACTTTGTCTGCTCTTTCCACGAGATTTAAACAGAAAAGCAGAAATCGATTTCATTTCAGATATGGAATCTAACTTTGGGAAGATGTTGAAGAACCCTCAGCAATACTCACCTAAATTGTGTTTTTTCCTGGGGGTCCCGGAATGAATGCCTGGGCTTGCTCCCTTCCGACGTATGCCTCCTGCTTCAGTCGGCAACGACCGTGAAAAAAAAAAAGAAACAAGTGGTAAGTTGCACACAAGGGTGCAATGGGTTACATAGTATACATAATCAATAAAGAAATAACAATTGAAATGAAAGTAAAGAGGAATTCCGTATACATAAACAAATGAAAACTAAAGGTAACATAAATGAATAACATATTTGGATATTTCATGAAAGAATAAACGTGGAATGTTGATTGTGTGACAATTCCTGTGAAGGTTTTGAATGGATTATTATTCATTCATCTATTGTGAAGCAAGAATGAAGATGATTTGTGTGGTTCTCATGGTTGGATGTGATACAGGAAGACATTGCTGCTGTAAGCAATAAAACAATGATGTAAGGTAGTGAATATATTTACCTACATGTATATAAACATATCCATATCTACATCCATATCCATGTCCATATCCATATCCATATGCATATCCATATCCATATCCATATCCATATCTATATCCATATCCATATCTATATCTATATTTACATCCATATCTATATCTGTGTATATATCTATATCTATATCTATATCTATATCTATATCTATATCTAT